>CABHPH010157363.1:3746-39616 GCA_902168325.1 Peromyscus nudipes | reverse complement strand
AGGAGGAGGAGGAGGAGGAGGAGGAGGAGGAGGAGGAGGAGGAAGAAGAAGAAGAAGAAGAAGAAGAAGAAGAAGAAGAAGAAGAAACATTCTTTAGTAATCCTCATAAGATGAAGGGAAGTTATGGTTGGATGTCTGTCAGGTTTAAGGGAGATAATGAGGTCAGAACAACCCTCCACCTTTTGCTACAGTAACCATCTGACAGTTCCCAGAAGGTTGAAGGCCTTTGCAAGGGGCTGCAGACAACACACCCCTGCCCCATGTGTATGCTAATGTGCTTGTGAGCTTAAAATCACAGAAGTGACTGTACCAAGTTTGAATTCAGAGAAATGGATGAGGCTGTATCTGACAGTGCAGATATTATCCGAAGGCAATATGACAGGGATTTGATAGGAAACAAAGGGTAACTAAATCCTCTTTGCCTGCTCCTTGACTCTAGATGTCTGAAAATAGGCTTCTCCCTGTAATCAGAAGAATCAAAGCACAGTCAAGCCCAAAGAAGGAATACTCGCCTAGGGTTGACACTCAGGCAGCCTAGTGCCGGATGAGACCCAAGCAAAATTTAAAACCACAGCTTCTCTCCCAGGCAGTCTGCTGAAATGAAACATTGCCATTCCTCCACATTTAACTGATTTCCTCATTTAAGTAAATGGTGTTTGTGAGAAAGTGGTTTATTTGCATCGATAGCATGAGCTTTGGATGCCAGGTCTATCTCAATTCAGACACGCATTTCTTAACGTTGGAAACATATGGCTAGAATTTCTGTAAAGCTGTTTGGGAAATTTTTATGGATCAAATCCTTAGTCCTGACATGCCAGCCAGGCTCAGAGATTTTTTTTTAAACTGCTGCAAAGCCCTTTGCTTCCTAACGACTCGTTTATAGCAGGAATTGGCTCTGGAAGTGTTTATAAGCCCTTTGGTGTTGTCTATAATTACTTTCTCAGCTGAAGTAGTGGTAAGGAGGGAGATCTAGATGAAGAACGGAGTTGAAAAAAGCCTGAATAAATAAATAAAGATGTCTTACGGGGAATCACTTCCATCTCTCCGGTCTGGGATTTTCTTCTCCACCCCACCCAACTATAATTGAAAAAATAAGTGCCTGAGTTCTATCAGAGATATTAAAAAGAATCATCGCTGGGCTTTGTTACGTGGTTCCCCAGGGCTTGAGGTTCAAATAGTCGCTGTGGAAAGAGCAGTGTCCAGAGAGGAGACTGAAAGAAGTGGTAACTGACTTTCATCTCCATGGTTATCCAGACACACTTGAGAAAACCACTCTCATTTTATCTGGGAGAACACGGAAAAAAAATATGCAATGTTGTATGAGCAAGTCCAGTGGAGGGCCCTTGAAAGCAAAATTGCTATTCAGATTCTTTCTGAGATAATACTCCAAAGCCTACACTGTGTCACGTGCCCTGAGCCTCTTGGTGGAGTTGTGTGTAATCAGACTCTGGGCTGTGCACTCCAAAGAGCCACAAGTGAGATGTGAGTGAAAAACCAAGAGCTGCCATCAGTGAAGACTGCAGGAAGGTAGCAGTCTTCCTGTCTCTCATCCTTTTCTCATGTTTTATTTCTCCATAACCCTACTCTGTCTCTCATAGCTCCACTCTCTCTCTCATTTGCCTTTTCTCTAGACCATGCCTGCTGTAAGAAGCAGAGATGGTGAGGACTACTAACAGCAAATGGCAGACATCAGTCTGTAGTGACTTGCAGTGGCACATTGCATCAAAATGCACTGAGCTCAGATAACAGTGACCTGCTGCCTTCCCATTTCATTCCTCTGTGATGCCTATGAAAACATAGTTAATATCTTTAATAAGGCAGCTGTGTACTGAGCCAGTTTCTGTATCCCTGAGTTTCACATACATGGGTCAGTCAACCCAGGACAGATTGAAAATATTTGAGGGAAAAATTGTATTTGAACTGAACATGTACAGGCTGTTTTTCTTATCATTAATACAAATACAATACAATGTAACAACTGTCCATGTTGTACTCACCCTGCAGGAGGTTATAAGTAACCTGCAGGTGAGGATTTAAAGCATCCAGGAGGATTGTAAAGGTTATAAGTAAACACTGCACCATTTTGTGTAGAGACTAGAACATTCTTAGATTTGGGCATCTGCAGGGCATTGTGGAACCAATCTCTTAAGGATATCGAAGGGTAACTCTACATACATGTTGCACATGTATGTTATAAGGAACTATTTTAGATGTTTTTAAATATTAAAAACAAGCTTCTGAACATGTCTTATTTTGGTGGGGCATGTTATCCATACATGCTTCCCTGTGTCCACATGGAAAAAAGATCTGGATAATTCGTGATTGGTGATGAGAGTAAGGTTTATTTCTCAAATCATACCATTTTAGTTTTGCTTTATTTTTGACCATGTATGTTAATAAACCACATGTTAACAAAACATAAACCAAAGAAAAACAATTTTGTATACTGTCTTGCTGTGGGATGGTCTGTATGTCAAACATGTTGCTTATTGGTCAATAAATAAAACACTGATTGGCCAGTGGTCAGGCAGGAAGAAGTATAGGCGGGACAAGGAGGAGAGAATTCTGGGAAGTGGAAGGCTGAGCCGGAGAGACTGCCAGCCGCCACCATGACAAGCAGCATGTGAAGATGCTGGTAAGCCACGAGCCATGTGGCAAGGTATAGATTTATAGAAATGGATTAATTTAAGATATAAGAACAGTTAGCAAGAAGCCTGCCACGGCCATACAGTTTGGAAGCAATATAAGTCTCTGTGTTTACTTGGTTGGATCTGAGCGGCTGTGGGACTGGCGGGTGACAGAGATTTGTCCTGACTGTGGGCCCGGCAGGAAAACTCAAGCTACACTGTCTAATCTCAGAATAGTGTCATCTCAAAAGAAACATATTTAGAATGCAAAACACTTAATGAGAGAAAGACTAATGTTTAGTTCATATTTCTTAAGTGCATAGAAACAGCATTTATAGTCACTTCCCTCTATACCATATTTACTCCAAAACTCTCTCCTCTCTCTCTCCAAACTTAGTTCACTCTCAAGTCTATACTCCCGTACCCTCACCCTCCCTCCTTCTCCAGATTGTTCATAGTTATAAAGAGCCTAGTTATGGGTCCAGGACCCCACTCACAGTTCAGTGGGGAACAGACTCACTAGACCAGCCCAGAAACCTCTGTAATAGATCAGGGAGGAGACAGCTGAGGCACCACTGTGTTGTTAATTATTCCTCATCTTCATTTTACAACATCTATTGACCTATCAGGATAATATCGAATCAGAACATCAGGACACAACCTACTTCATCTTCACTTAGGGAACAAAAGAGCCTTGTGTTTACCAATGTGACTTTCATTGCTGCATGACAAAAATGGTAAGATGTAATCTTACAGAAAAATAAATAGACAGATAACACATATGATCAGAACCTTGGAACTCTCTGCCCAACCCCTGCCTCTGGGAACAGGAAAAGGTTTAGAGAATAGGTCAACAGTCAATAACCACATGATGGAGCCTCCATAAAAATCCCTAAAGAGTAGGGTTCATCAGTGTCCAATGATTGTCATTGGTTGTCCCATGTTCATCTTTCTAGAATGAGCTCTGAAGACCTCACGGGGGCAGTGTCTCACCACCTTGATTCCACAGTACCCTGAGGAGTTGGCCTAAAGTGGACGGACCTTAGAAGTGATTGGGGCGACAAGGATGCCTAGTTGACTGCTCCTGCCCTTTTATCTTCATCCATGTGTCAAGTAGAGAGCAAACACATTCTCCTGCTTGCTATAGATTTTACAACCACAAAAGATAAGGAGTGGAGCATAACCTGAGAACTTTGTCTTTGCTATATTGTACCAGCTGCCAACTTAATGCACAAAAAAAGGAGGCCTGAAACTAGTAAACTTATATGGTGGGTGTTACATCAGCTAGATGTGGTAACAGCTACCTGTCCTTCAGTCTCCACTACTCACAGGTGCTGAGCCAGGACGTCACTAAAGATTGGATTCAAGAGCAACTTGGACAATGCATTACAAACTCATCCCTAACCCCAGAAAAGACATTTATCTAACTTTTGTCTTGCAAGCACCTAAAATTATCTCAATAAAATATTTCAAAGCAGGATAAGAGTAGTGTTCCAAGAGCTTCTGGGTCAGCCAGCAAGAATACAATCCAAATGTGGAGAAGTTGGTGCCCTAACTTCATGTCAAAAGAAACTCCCTCACTGAGGACTCTCAAACTTCAACTTATGTGTCTCATTGCTAGACTGTCTGCTGTGTTTGTTATCATGCCCTTCATTAAATAATAAGCCAATAAGTATGGGTCTCTAAGTTCTGTGAGCCATTACATCAAATGATTAAAGCCCTCAAGGAAGGGGCTGTGATGGGGTTTGTGTATGTGGAAGGACTAACCAATGAAGGAAACCTCACACACATTTTGGTGATCTGAGTGTTAAACATAAGAGAGTAGAGTGGAATAAACAGTTATTTCTTTTTCCTATGATATGTATACACACACATAAAGTCACAAGTATAAAAGGAAAAGAAAGGCATTGCAACTCAAAATTAATCTTTGCAGATCCGGCAAGCTCTGATTATATTTGGACAACATCACTGTTGGCTTCCTGTCCTCCCATGGTGGGGTCCTAAGATCTTGAGGAATTGAACTGACACAGAAAACATATATATGTTCAGGTTCTCTCTGCTCCTCTCTATAGGTAACTTTTTTATTTATTGTTAAGCATATTGATACTATAATCTCCTAGAATGTGTACATGCATGTGTGTGTGCATGTGTCTCTCTGAGTGTATGTCTGTGTGTGCACATGTGTGTGCACATGCACGTGTAAACATATCTCTATGTGTGTGTGCATGTGTGTGTTTAGTTATACAAAG
Organism: Peromyscus nudipes; assembly: GCA_902168325.1. Lineage (NCBI taxonomy): Eukaryota > Metazoa > Chordata > Mammalia > Rodentia > Cricetidae > Peromyscus > Peromyscus nudipes. Next base: position 34,740 of record CABHPH010157363.1, on the reverse strand, counting down.
AAAACATTAGCCACACTGTTCAACCTTAGTCCAGATAGGAAGACTCCACTTATCAAGATGGCATGCCTGTGTCCTGTGGCCCTGATTGCCCTATGCAATTAAAAATTGATGTCACAAACATTAAAACTTTATAATTAACATTATTTTTATTCTATGCTTATGATCCAATGTTCTGCTTATTGTCTAGTTCCCATACAATCAGCTAAAGAGAAAAACACCTTGGCCAGAAGACATGAGTGTCTGCTTTTTTCCACTCTTCTATTCTTTGCTTCTAATTAATTCATTGACATTCTGATTTCATACATCAGTCTCCATAAGAGGCTAATGTGAGTGTGCCTGTGAGAAATCACTTTTACATTTAATGAGGGAAAAAATACAAAACCCAAAAGCTGGACTCCGGACTAATAAATTCTCACTTGTGAAACCCTTCATAGCAAGCTATAAGCCTCTTCTAAATACATCATTTTCAGTGATACATGTTCTAGAACTTTTTTTATATGTTCTGGATATTAATCCACTGTCAGATACATAGCTTTCCAAGATCCTTTCCCATTCTGTGGGCTTCCTCTTTACTCAGCTGATTGTTTCTTTAGCTGTGCAGCTTTTTAGTTTTATGAAGTCCTACTTGTTACTTCTTGTCCTTAATTCTTGGGCAAATGGAGTCCTGTTCAAAAAGTTATTTCTCGCACCTATACCACATAGAGTACTGCCGAGCAGTTTCAGTGTTTCAGGTTTCACATTGAACTCTTTGGTCTGTTTGGAGTTAGGCATTGTGAAAGGGGATAGCTACTATTCTAATTTCATTCTTCTGCATGTGGACTTGCAGTTTTCCCAGCACGACAGATGTTGTCTTTTTTTTTTCCAGTGTATATTCTTTTGGCTCTGACCCAAAAGCTTCTTCCTTGAAGAGCAGATTTCATGTCACCAGATAGCCCCATGCAAGCTTCCAAAGAAGGGGAGCAACCAACAATCCCACCCAGCTATGACGCCTATGAACCACAACAACAACCAGCATGGCAGAATAATCCTAAGTGTGCAGTAGCGGCACACGGACCTTGGCAGTAACCAACTTTGGGGTAAGACATGTGACACGACCTAGGGAAAGTTGCTCCAGAGGCTAACCTGTCACCTGTGTCTTCACCACTGCCCAACATGCCAACACAGTTCATCGGATAGATTCCAGAGGAAAGAGTTGTCAAGGAACGTGCCAGCAGAGGGAGCCAGCCTCAGAGACAGAGTGAGCAGAGAGAGAGAACAAAGGACAGACAAGAGAGGCCATGCTGCCCTTAGGACCCTAAGAGAGACACATAGATAGCCCAGCAAAGGAGAAATAGATGAGATCTACATGAGCAAACTGGGAGTGGGGGAGATAATAGAGGGCAAAGAATGGGGGATGAGAACATAAGGAAATGGGAGGGTCGAGCTGGAACAGGGACAGAGTAGGAGAGCAAGGAAAGAGATACCATGATAAATGAAGACATCATGGGAATAGGAAGAGGCAGAGTACCGGGGAAGCTCTCAGGAATTTACAAGGATGACCCCACCTTGGACTACTGGCAATGGTCGAGAGGGTGCCTGGACTGGTCTACTCTGGTGACCGTTCTAGTGAATACCCTAACTGTCATCATAGAGCCTTCATCCAGTGACTGATGGAAGCAGATGCAGAGATACATGCCAGGGGCCAGGCTGAGCTCTGAGAATCCAACCAATTAGAGAGAGGAGGGATTCTGTGGACAGGGGATGTCAAGATCATGATGGGAAAACATGTAGAGATGACCAGCCACAGTAGTGGAGACCCATGAACTGCAGAGTAGTGGTTGTAGAGCCCCCATAGGACTAGACTAGGCCCTCTGGTTATGGGAGACAGTTGTTTAGCTTGAACTGTTTGGGGGGGGCCCCAGACAGGGGGATCGGGATATGTCCCTGGTGCATGGGTGGGCTTTTTGGAGCCCTAGGGTGTAACAACTTACACAGCCTTGGTGCAGGGGGCAGGGGCTTGAACCTGCCTCAGCTGAGTGTGCCAGGCTCTGCTGACTCCCCATGGGAGACTTTGATTTGGAAAATGTGGGGATGGGGGTGGGTTGGGGGGAAGGCTGGGGGTGGAAACAGGGAAGAGGGGGGATCTGTGGTTGGTATGTGAAGTGAATAGAAAGTTTCTTAATAAAAAAAAAAATGAAAACAAAAGGAACTCAAGCCATACCAGAGATGAGAGACCCCAAAGCCAGTCCCTTCCTCTGCTTTCATTCCTTGGAACTTTCTATTACCATAATGAAGCACCCCAGACTTGAACTTGAGAGAATTCTTGAATAGAAGTTGACGGTTTGTGTGACTTTTCCCCCAGGGAACATCTCTCAACATTTTTAAATTCTCATTACTGAGGACAGGGGTCGCCTTTATAATCTAACAGCAGAGAATAAGGGTGCGGCTAAGCATTCCACAGTGTTCACCCCACATAGGAACTGTTCCCCACTCCCCCAAAAAGTGACTAATTGAGAAAGTGTGGTTTGGAACAATCCTCTTTTTAGTAGTTTCTCCCTTTGCACTTGTGCTTTGAAAGTGATTTTTAAAAAATATTGGCTCATATAACCCTCCAATACTACGATTTAATATTTATTATATATTTTATTATTCATAGACATTTCTAGTAACAAGAAAGCCATGTTAATGATGAAGAAATCAGGAAAGTTACTAAATTTATAAAGCAGGTCACAGTGTCTTCATGACTATGATTAGCAAATATCACAAGGGAATTTGGCAAAATTTTTCACACCTTACTTGATTAAATCCACTCTCCTGTGAAGGTGAACTGGAGAGCTTGGAAATCTATATTCCCTCTAAAGAGTGAAGCAAATGTTGATGAATTCACCTGGCAACTGTATAAATGTGTAGAACTTCCTTACTACAAAGTTGATAAACTACAGAACACCATATGCACATGGTTGAAACTGACAAATTGAGATGCGATTAATAAGGTGGCCATCATGAAATTGGAGTCAGTGCATTGGTCATCCAGTTTATAGAAGAAGGAGGTGGAAGACATTTCCTCACCAATGGGATCCTTAGGGGTAGAATGTGAACACCAAGAAAACACTCTGAAATTATTCCCTTACCAGGTAGAAGTGATCTTGGCCACGATTGTTCTTTTCAGGTGGCCTTGTCTTGTCATGAGACACCCTCTGCCCTTTACTGTTGCTAGCATTGTGGGGTACATAAAGCTTCCTAAGATTCTGCAAGGTATATGGGTTCCTTCCTCATCTCACCATAATAGCCAATATTCTACAGTACATAATAAGCATGATTAGAAAAGACAGATGGGATGAGCCTACCAATGTAACATGTGCCCCTCTGTTTCAAATTCTTGTCTCTGAGGATGGGTTCTCATCTGGAAATGTCATTGTCTTCTTATAAATCCCCAAGAGCTTGTAACAAACAGTACTCACCCAGCCTCCGCCCCTGACTCCCCTCCAAGTGTTAAGCCCTTCTTGTGAGGAACTCAGATTCCTTCTCTGAGTATACCCTGAGTTGAAGATTAATTCATTCTGTCAGTGACCTGGGAAGAAGGAAAAATAAGACATTTTCTGCACAGCTGCTGCAGCTCCTATTCTTACTGCAATGCAAACTGCAACTCAAGCAGTTCCCTGGTCTGCCCTTGCCAGCAAATTATCACCATGACTCTTTTAAGAACCTCTATCTCCTGTCTCCTGCCCCTTAGACCTTCATACCCTCGGGGCTCATCTTTTTCCCACGCATCCCTTACTTGAATATGATGATACCTTTAAGCCTGAGCACATTCACCCAGGGTTTATGAGTTAAACTGTCGCACATAAACTTGGTTATGCACAAATAGCCAAGAGAGGAAAAATGAATAACTTTGATACAGAATGTCACTTTTATATAAAAGCAGCAAAGATCAGTGCCATGAATGGAAAAGTGTAAACAAAAAAAAAAGAAGTAGAAGAAATATGAATAAAGCTTTCTCTGGGCCTATCTATAAAGCAAGATGCACTAAACACACACACACACACACACACACACACACAATGTTGAATAATTTGCTAATGGATGGTCATAGTTCAATAAGAGATGATGCTATCATATAGCCAAAGGTTGGCAAGTTTTACACAGAGGAGCCAAGTTATAAATGTCTTAAGATTTGCAGTTAATAAGGTCTCTTTTTCAGCCACTCAGCTCTGTGTGAAAAGACAGAGCTTTAATAGAAAAAAATGGAAATGAATGGGTGTATTAGTTATTTTTCTGTTGCTGTAATAAAATACCATGACCAAAAGCAAGTTATACAATAAAGAGTTTGTGATGGCTTAAGGGCCTGGAGGAGAGTCTATAATTGTAGAAAAGGCAAGCATGGCCACAGGAGCAGGAAACTGGGTGATCACATTTTGTCCCCTCCCAGGAAGCAGAGAGAATAGGGGGTAGGGTGAAGCTACAAACTCTCAAAACCCACCCCCAGCAGTATACTTCCTCCATCAAGGCACCACCTCCTCCTAAAAATTCCATGACCTCTCCAAACTGCCTTCAGGTGGGGACCAAGTGTTCAGAGCCTGAGCCAATAGGAAGCATTTCTCATCTGAACCACCACAGTGAGCATGGCTGGGTCTTAACAAGCATTTATATGGATGTTGAAATTCAGATTTTAAGTGATTTTCACATCTCACAAAGCACTCTTCTTTTGTTTTTTTTTTTTTGTTTTTGTTTTGTTTCAGAAATTGAAACTCATTCTTAGCTCAGGGGCATACACAAAAGGCCAGAGGGTGAACTAATGTGCCACAGTTTGCTGTAGTCTGAGGGAACTTAAACATATTTTGTTTGTGAAATGATTCTCAGAATGCCTCATTGAGAATCACAGCTCAGTCATCCCCAGTTTTCCTCCTGCTGTGTGGAGCCACCTTCTCCTGATCAGCAGTCCAACAGTTTAAATGCAGGACTTCCTTCTAGTAAGTTGGTCCAAAAAAAAGAAAATTAAAGGATGCATTTTAGGAGCAGAGTTCTTTCTCATGGTACACACTAAATAGTTGGTTTTCAGATATAAGTTAGTCTAGTGTTTGCCCCTTATCCCCCTCTCCCCCAGTTCCTATAACCATCAACTTTTTGCTGTCTCAGAGTTGAAGGACCAAAGGAAACAGAGGTAATGCCAACCGTTAAATCCCCGGATCACACCCAATCAACCAGCATCATTACTGTACATCCTAGCACATCACAGCATTATCAGCTCAGAAGAAGCCCAAATTAAGACCAGTGAGGAGCTGAATCAATCAATTGCTAGGCTAGTCAATGGTCATAATAAGACACAAACTGAGACCATAAAATTTTACAGTTCCCAGACAACTGCACAGATGTACAGAGAGACAAAATGTGCCAAGGAGGTACCTGAGGGTAAATTCCAGCTGCCATATATATGTCCAGAATAGAGAAAGTAAGAAAAAAAACTAATAAGTGCATAGCTGATGATAGAAATATACAAGGGTGAGTATTACAAAGCTAACAGAAGCTTAACTATTCCCAAAAGAGACAGATAATAAATAAAAAATGAACCTAGTCTGTGCCAAATTGTGAGAATTTTGGCCAAGCAATCATAGAATAGTATAAAGCTCTTAATTTCCCAGACCACACTAGATAAATGATAAAGATAGACCCAATACTAATTTTCACCCTCCCAAAACGATGGGCCAAACTTATCTAAGTCTTGTTTTTTAACATGAATGAAGCTCCAGTGACACTTTGATTCAAATAAATTCCCAGTGTATCTGTCCTAATAGCTCTCTAGATACAGTGTTCTGAAATCTGGACACAGAGTGGGGAGGAATGTAAACAAATAAATAAGTAAAATCTGAAAGTGGTGGCAGAGCTGAAGGTCAAACCTGGGCCATGGAATCCAACTAGATCTGGGGTAAGCTGCTTTACCTCCAGTGCAGTGAGTCAAGGAAGAGACTAGAGCTTGTTAGCATGGCCGGGATCCAGCTCTCCTCCAGCCAAAGAAGCTTCTTTTAGAACGCTATTTGACATGAAACCCCAAAATGTAGAGGTAAACAACTGCCTCAGGAGCCCCAATCACACTGCCTCCCTCTGGGCACCAATGGGTGCGCGCGCGCGCACGCGCACACACACACACACACACACACACACACACACACACACACACACACACACGGCTCTGCCACAGAACTCCAGAGCCCTGGAGAACAGTGCTGTTATAAAGAAGGAAGCCGTAGTAAACATGAATAAAGCCAAGCCAACACAGTAATGTTCCCCAATAAATGCAAATAATGGCTATAAACAGTGCTCAGAGAAGGCTACATGGCTGTATAGCTTGGAACAAAACAGAGATAAAATCTCAACACAAGGAACTGGTATTTCTCTTTCTCTTCCAATTGCAACTCCAAACCCATCAACGTTTTGACAAACATCATCAAGATACCCAGTCACCAAACTTCTCTGCTTCTTGATACCATCCAAGAACTGGTTTCTGCTGTCCCAAGCCCTCCTGAAAATCAACCAGTGTAAACCAACCTAAACCTCAAAGAAGCCACTCCCCCTTAGTCTTCCCCAGGTGTGTTCCTGGTGGCCATTACTCTCACTGTTGCATTACTAGCAGTCTATGCAGCATCCTCGAGGAAACCAGAGAAGCCCCACAAAAGAGATGGTAGCTAAGCTCAACACAGCACAAATAAATAGAAGCTAATGTTTATCTGGCAAAATGCTACCACTCCTGGATGTTTAGCAGGGACAGTGTAGTGAATACAAGGTATCTTTAACTGAAAATCCAGGGAACACATGCATCAGTGCCTCTGGAATAGAAAGAAGACACACTCCCAGCCCTATCTGGGTGCTCTGCCCCACTTACATCATTTGGCACAGCACCCAGTACAGAAAGCATCCCCACAGGAATGTACACGCACAGAGAACTGTAAGGAGAGCCTCAATTAGATACATATATATATATATATATATATATATATGTATGTATGTATGTATATATATCAATTTGTTAAGGGATTCTGTGAGGAAAAGAGTCACTGATAAAATGAAGTGACACCATTGCCTATTCTTCTCCCAGGGAAAGATGAGGAAAGATCCAGACCAGGTCGCCGAACTCTGCACCAGGAAGCCTTCCACACCTCTCCCTTCCCTTCTAAGAGGTCATGTAGGCAGGCAAGAAGAATTGCCTCTATCAGGCCAGATAGCCCAAGGTCATGGGCAGAGCAAATTCCCACTGCACTTCCCCTTTTTGTCTAAATAAGAAGGTTTGAAACCTAATACAAAACTACATACAATAAGAGTGATTATCAAGTATTGTCTAGGAGAAAGAAAGGGTAATAACATAAACAAAAATAGAACCACAACCAACAAGAACAACGTCAAGTAAGAAACACACACCAAATGTCCAGATCATAGGTAAATGGCAAATTACAGAGATTACTCCAAAAGCTCTCCTATCCTGAAGAATCTAAATCTAGTACTTAATATGTAACTACTAGTATTCAACCCCATCAAAGACCTGAGAAGGAAAAGAATATTACCTGAGTAAACAGGAAATGCAAGCAAGTAACTTCCAAAAAATGCAAGAAAAGACAGAGACAGGTGGCTGCCTGGACAGTCACCCAGTGTTTGTCTGTAACGTTGGGGCATCCACTTTTACTATAGGCCTAGAATATCTGACAAACCATTTTCAGAAGCAGGATATTTGAAAGACTGTCTTACCTTGTCTTGGCAAGGTTCAGCAGTCACTTTTCCTCGTGTCCTGCTTGTCTAGAATGGAGGCTCTCGTTACAGAGAACAGTCAAGAATGGTCTTGGTTAAATTTAAGCACCAAACACAATCAGAGTGGCTGCAGCATAAAGTCACAGAGTACCTGAGTTCCTTTGAGCCTTACCTATAGAAAGACTTTACCTTAATCAAGATCTTACTATGTAGTCAAGGCTGCCCTCAAACTCACTGTGTAGATCAGGCTGGCCTTGAACTTTATACCCAGCTGTTTCAGCCTCCCAAATACTGGGATGACAAGCATATGCTACCATATCCAACTCACAGTTCACAGACCTAAAGCGCCACAGAAGAGCTCAGTCCAAGCTTGAGTTCTGTATGCAGTACCGGTGGACACAGGTGGCAGGTTTGTCCCAGTCCTGCTTTCACCAAAACAGTTGCTGATTCACAGACACTGGAATTTGCTCTAAATCTCCACTACCTTCACCAGCTGAGTCATAAAAAAGGTTGGAGATGTGGGAGGGGCACTGAGAGCAGTGATCATATTGGAGAAAGTCCTGGAAATAACTGTTTCAAACTCACACCTCTCCCAATAGCAAATATATTCGAGAGGACTAAACCTCCTAAATGAAGCTACCTATCCAGGTCCTATTTAGGCCTGATAGATCGTCAGGTTCAGCCCCTGCTCCACCCCACTCCTTCCCAGAACTATTATCTGCTCTGAGCCTCTGCTCACACTTCACAGCTAGCACCTGGCCTCTCCGAATGGAGGCTCTCGTTACAGAGAACAGTCAAAAGGCCTCCTTCCCAAGCACAGCCCATCAGGGAAGCAACCTCTCTTATGCATTTTCTGGACCACCCACGCTGCTTCCTTAGGCCACCTATCAGAGCAGAAATGACTCAAATACAGCCGCATCACTGAAGGCCACCCCAGCACGGATGACAGTTCACCGAAGCTGGAAACCTGGAGCACACTGCACAGCCTGCAGCAGCTTAGCAGGCTGGAGAGAGTCCTTTCCAGGTTACTCAGTTGGCTTAAGTTCCTTAGGTCATCTGAGCAGACTGTTTTTCTTGAAATTGGAGTGGGTGTCATCTTCATCTTTGATTTCCAGGTGTATAAAAAGGAATCTGTTAAAGGATCAATGTGCTGCACTGAACCCCCAAGCAAGTTTTTGATTTTACAACATACTGAATTTCATCCACACCTTCCAGGAAACAAAAAATAGTCTGTATATAAAGATGTTCACATGCTACTGTTCCAAACCTCAGGTTTCCTCTTCTAGCATCATCTCCTGCAGGGCCCAGACCCATGGTCTAGTCATCTAGTCATGCTGACATACAGTCCCCTCAGCAGGAGTGTATTGCCTCTCCTTCCCTCCTAGCTGACAGTGTTCTCCAAACAGCTCATCTGTTACTTTCAGAGTACCTTTCATGCCCCATCCTCCCTCAGGCCAAATCAGAGGCCCAACTCTGACTCCCATTCTGCACAAAGATGCTGTACTCTGTGAAGCTGGTGTTGTGTGTTACGCTTTTCCAGAAGAGACACCACACACACACACACACACACACACACACACACACACACACACACACAATCTACTTTCCCCAAAATAAGGAGGCCACAACAAACCAAAATATATAGATAGTGCCAAAGTCCAACTTGGTGAACCAATGAGTTTTATTAGGGTTATGTACAGGAATATGGGTGAAGGGTTACTTACAGATACAGAAATGACTCAAAGACCGCTTGCTTCATTACCAAAGCCCATGCCAGCATGGGTGATTGATCAGCAAAGCTGGGAACCTGGAGCATACTGCACAGCCTATAAGAAGCTTACCAGGTTGGAAAGTGTATTTTCCAAGTGGCTCAGTTGGCTTGAGCCTCTTTCAGGCTGCTTGGTTGATCTCAGCTTCCCAAGGGTCTTCCAGTCTTCTTTGGAGCTTGTCTTGTCTGAGAGTGACTCTCAGTGGTCTTTACTGCCTACTTTTGGAGAAAGGGGCCTAGTGAATTTAGTCGGTTTCAGGGACTTCCTGAAGTTGTTTTCTTTTAGTCTTGAGGAGCTTCCTTACTGGGTGGTGTGGTGATATTTTATTTGTGCTGAAATGTGATATTTTATTTGTATGTTAATAAATACAGTTTGCCTGGAGATCAGAGGTCATATCTAGCCATAAACAGAAGTCAGGCGGTGGTGTCACATGCCCTTAATCCATCACATGGCAGACAGAGTCTCTGTGTGTTCAAGGACACAGCCAAGCATGGTGACACACGCCTTTAATTCCAGTACCAACCATAGAGACCTGGAGGTCTGTAAAGTCAGGCAGTGATGAGGAAGTGATGTGGCTGGGCTTAGAGCCAATGAGAAGGCAGAACAGGAAGGCAATAAAGGTGCAGGTTAGACAGGAAGAAGCTCTCTTGGGAAGCTACGTTCCAAGGTGGTGAGCTAAGTTAGTTGGCGGCTATTGCTCTGGTCTCTACAGCTTGTACCTCTGTATTTGGCTCTGTGTTTTTTATTTAGTAAGACTGTTTAGAAATTCATCTACAGGGTGGAATATTTAAATCTCCAAAGTAGAAAAGTCTCACTTCAAGGGCTCCATGTTAAAATTCACTTGGGCACCTAAGTACCCAGAGCCCAACTGCCGTTGTTCTTATTTAATTGCTCTAGGAACCAGTACTTGGGGGGCTAAACAACAGATGGCAAGATCAAGGCTATAGTAAATTTGAGACTGTTCTGAGCTACATGATGAAACCCAATCTCATAAAAATGAATAAATATATAATAAATAATATAACAATGCTTTTACATTTTTATTACCTTAGTTGTATTCCATTTTGCTCCATTATTATATATAAAATGAGTAAGTAACAGATTTTCTGGGTAGGTGAAAGATGGAAAATTGGGAGAGTGGGCATCTTAAATCAGCTAGGGATGGCTTCTGGACCATTATGTTAAGAAAGGCTTGATACTAAATCTAAGCTTTGTGAAAATGTCAGCTATGACTTATTTCTCGGGAGGTATTTGTTACACCTCACTTTATTCCACAAATAACAGAGTGGTGAACAGTTTCACCTGAACAGCTCACTATAGACTAACAGAGGGAATGGACAGCAATGGCAGACTACAGGTACAGACACTGGTGGGCACTCTCACACTGAGATATGTTTTCAGCAAGTGTTATATGTCTCTGCCAGTCACCCCTACTCATCCTTTCTCTAGCCTGCTCCCAAAATAAAGGCTGAAGTGTATGCTGTTTATGCTCATGGCTTATGTGCTCTCTGGCTGTGGTGAGCTTTGACCATTGGACACTCTCCAGAAAATATGACTGAGGAAGTGACATCAGTATTTTATTGGATATCTGCCTTCTGGGTTGCCTCAGGCTGACTCTGTTCCCTGATTTAAAATTAGTCTACCCATCTTCTAACAGCTCCAGTGACAGAAGCTCTGAAACACTGGACTAGCCCCACTGCTTCTCTTCACTCACACTTGAATAAGTAGTCCCTTTAAAAGATAAACTTCATCAAACTATATTATTTTATAATAAAAAATAACATTAACATCACAGACATAAATATGCTAGGCAGGTATCTTTGAACGCAGAGAAAGAAGGGTGCTTGCACAGCAGGAAGGGATGCAATGGACTAGAGATAGCACACACAGACACCATACCCACCTCATCATCTACCTTAGCTTCCAACTCATAATCCAGATCTGTCTTTGTCAATTAATACTGACTGACTGAGTAGAGACAGCTCAAGCCATTTAGACTCTAGTTTGACCTGTGGGACTGTCTTGTTTCCCTTGCTGGGAAATGTAAACTCAAAATTTGTTGTCTGGATGTCAGTGGGACAGAGCAATCAGGCATTCAGAAAGAGGCTGAGTCAGAGTAAACCGCAAAGGATGAAGGACAGTGTAGTCCACTCTTCCTTCCTGGTGTTGGATGTATCACTATTGGGGGATCCACTCCTGGTGGAATTCATGCACCTCTAGTACTTTTTTTAAAAATCATACACCTCTGTTCATCACCTGTTCAGTGATATGAGAACCCCCCCACAGCACAATTGGCCACAAAGATGGAATCAAGAGAGGTGAACCCACAAATGTGCCCCCCAAATGTACACCCTCAATAGAACAGGGCTTGTCCCTGAGTGGTTCTTTCAGTGACTTTGTGAATCATGTGCTAAACAGTCGAGCATGAAAACCTTTACTGGACTAAAACACTTCTTCGGGGGGATGAAGACTGTTCAGAACCAGTAAGCCTCTTCCCAGAGTCCAGTGTTGGTAATAAGGCCTCAGGAGCCAGTCCAGGCAGCAAGGAGCACTTCAGATTGACCTCCCACACAAAGGAAACGCAAAAACATCCAAGAGAAAAGGCAGAGCCAGATGCCTCTGAGAAGGCAGGTTGTAAGGGAGCAATCAAAAACTATTTAGGGGAAGAAAAGGAAGAGGAATTAGGGCCGCAGGCCTCTAGCCCTTAAGCAGGAAGAACAGTAAAGCACACCCCAATTCCATTTCAGTCAGACCCCTTTTAAGCTTTCCCAACTCTCCAATTCACTGTCTTCAATAGCCTTTTCATCTCTCAGGGTCCAACTCAAATGCCGTCTCCTCTGCAGAGGCTTTCTACTCCCAGGAAGAATTAACCGTTCTTTTCTCTGCACACTTTAAAGCCTGTCAGCCCTCTCTGGCTCCTTGCACTTTGTAAGATATGTATGCCTTTGCCTTCCCCAAATGATTTGTGAGCTCACTAGTGGCAGGGATCTGCCTTGGGAATTTCTGAATAAAAGCAGGTCCTGAATCAAAGTAGTTGAATGCATAAATATTCTCTGGGTTTATCAATGACAGAATTTTGGTATCAACAGGACATTGGGCATCTGTGGTCATTTCAATGTAATTAGCCCCCATAAGCTCATAGGGAGTGGCACCAGTGGGAGGTGAGCCTTGTTGAAGGAAGCGTGTCACTGTGGGGGTGGGCTTTGAGGGTCTCTTTTGCTTAAGCTTAGCTCAGTGTCACAGTCCACTTCCTGTTGTCTTCTGATCAAGATGTAGCCAGCACCATGTCTGCCTGCACACTGCCATGCCTCCTGCCACGCTCCCCACCATGATGAGAATAGACTGAACTTCTGAAACTGTAAGTGAGCCACCCCAATTAAATGTTTTTCTTATAAGAGTTGCCATGGTCATGATGTCTCTTCACAGCAATAGAAACCCTAACTATGACAGCATCCCTCCTCTTCCGCCCACTCCAGCTCTTCTCCCATTGGTGGGAAAATAAAGGAGTCTACAGAACAAGTGGAGCTGACTTCTACCCCATCTTGCATGAATACCCCCAAAAGTGAAACCCAAGACAGGGGCTCGTGGGAATAGACAGGGAAAAAAAGCATAAATAAGCTGCATCAACAAGCCAGTTCCCTCTTGAGTCACTGGGATTCCCTCCCACTGGGGCCACTCTAAAGAAATTCACTATAAACATTGCTTCAAAATATCCTACAGGGCAAACAATAGAAGAATTAATCCACATGCTTACTAAATTAGCCACTGGCCAAAGGTTATGGGCTTTTTCCCTTTACATTTTTGGAAGTGTGGCTGAGTGAGCATGAGTGTTTCTTCGGGCATCCTGTGAGAAACTGGTAGAGATGTCACAGAACAGAAAGCAAGTATTGGAAGGTGCAGCTGAAGTAGGGTAGGGCCAAGCGACAGCGGAGCACCGCTGGTTGCCACAGCAACTACTGCAAAAGGTGGACCACCAGAGCCAGAGGCAGGAAGGCACACAAAGGGCCTGATGCACTCCCTCACCTTAGGATAATTTTTATCAGCTCTGATTTTTATACACTCTGTTAGTGAATAAGCCACACTAATCCCAGGATTACAACTGTTAAGTTGCTAGCAAAAACATTGGGTGATATAACTAGAATTTTCCAAAGCCTCACCATGCCGTGAGTGAGTACAGTTACTATAAACACTTGGTTTTCAGTCACATTGACCTTGAGAGTGTCACATCCCTTGCCCTCGATGTCACCAAGCCAAAGCTTCCATTGCCTGAATGGCCCATTTCTTCCCCTCTCCCTGTGGGAGCCTCAGCATGGATCAAAGAGAAATGGAAAGACATTTTCTGCCAAGGTCACATTTTAAGCAGAGAACATATTCGCAGTCTACTCCAGTCGGCAACTCAACCATGAAGACCATTCCTTCAGCTTCAGCCCTAGTCCAGCGAACTTTCTTCTTTCTCCCTTCTCCCTTCTCCCAACCTCTAGAACTAGTGCAAACAACATATTTTCATGCAAACAAACTCCAAAAAGCCAGCTGCTCACAGCCCATTGTAGCAATGCACTAGATGTGCCCAGGCAAGTCTGAACTCCAACTGTGCCCAGAGGAAGCCCAAGCTATATCCTCATTACCAAGGCAACCATCTGAGGGTTTCTGCATGCCAGGGATTCTGTGCATTGTGACTTAGAATTGTGAAGGCCCCAAAGGTTTATCACCAAAAACCCCAAAGCTTTTTGTTTGGTTTATCCCTCCTGATATAAAATAATCCTATTCAAAGTCCTGAGTTGCTTTTGTCCTGGCATTCTGTCATTTCGCTTTAAAGGGGCCGTTTTGATTTTCTCTGTTGCTGCAGATCACAGAGAGATACACCTAACCTCCAAGACCCATGTGCCAAGACAAACTCAAAATCTCATAGAGTATATTTTTAAATGACTAAGTTTTCCCCAAATGATCTTAGTGGACATACAACATCCATCTTTTATTATGCATACAGGGGGAAAAAAGTTGTGTTCAAACATGTTACCATTTGGTCCGGCTATTTGAAAAACAATGGCTGGTGAAAGCCGAGAATGAAAGAAGACAATAATAAGATAAGGTGGTATATTGGCAGCTGAGGTCTCGTGTGACATCTGTGGGTGGTTCTGTGGCTCCAAGATTAGACTGTTCTCATTTCAAAAGCACCAGCCATGAACTCTGTCAATCAGCCACTCACTTGTTCGTACTTAATGCATCTCCCTCCACCCTACTCCCTCAAAAAATATTTTTAAAGATGGTGCTAAAGAAACAACACATAGATCACCCATACGCAGGTGAAAGACAGCATTTTCCCTTTGATTATCTTACAAACTGAGCTTGGATTTTTATCAGCATTTGCTGTGCCTCACTTCTGCAAAAGAATTCAATTTATTATTCTCCTTGGACTTCAAATAAAAAAAACAACATCAAAGTCTAGCAGAAAATAAAAGCTCTGGTTCAGACATTATTTTGTTTCCCTCATCTAAGTAAATATTTGCACTAGCTGGAGGAGCTTATGCTGATGTGTCTGCAAATTGGAAGCATTTTCTTCTTTGAGACAGTAAGTCGCTGGGAACAAAAGACCACAAACCAAAATTCCCCTGTGCTCTCTTCCAAGTGACCTCCAGCCCACTGTGCAGATGACATATGTAGAAGGAAGATGATTTGGTCTCCATGGAAGCTCAGCTTGTGGGCTCTGTCTTGGCAGATTGACAGCTGTGCTAAATGATGTTGAAATTACATGTAATAGATTTTAGATTATGACTATTGTCCTCTAGGGACTGAAGAGCCCAACACAGTGAGAGAGGACTCTAGTTATCTTCTTAAACCTCATTCCAAAGTAAAAAGGCATGGGCTTCTCTTGTTACAACTTGACCTTCTTGTTTATTGGGGGAAGTGGCGAGCACCAAGGGAAATCAGCTAATTGGAAACCACAGGTCCAGCATAACCACTGTCACCATTTCATAGAGTGAAACTGACTTGACCATGATTAGTACAGGTCTAGATGTGATCTTTCTCCAATTCAAAGCTAGTAATTGCTAAAATGCTCTGATTGCCAATGCTATAATAGTAAATTAACATAGAATTAGCCCAAATTGGCATTTAAATTTTACCCTTTGCATAACTGGTACACCAACCTATTGGCAAGGCCGGTTTGTGTTTTGTTCTGTTTGTACAGGGAAGACTGGGGCTTGTGTGCTGGAGACCGGGAAAAGGGGAGGCAATGGGAATGGTGCAAGTGTCAACCCCAGGAAAACAGAGCAAACAAGCAAGGACCGACCTGAGCACACTTGAGACCGACCCCAACAGTGACCGGGAAAGCTCCGAGGAAGAATGGGGTTCCCGAGTGAAAACGTGGAGGTGTAACTCCTGGGAAAAGTAGAGTCAAAATGTTGTTGGACCCAAAGAGCAAGAGGCTGGGGTCACAGCTTATCCTGAGTTCCTAAGCCTTAAAGTGCTTATTGTCACAGTACAATATAAAATAGGTCACATCATGTTTTGTTAGAGTTTTTGTTTTTGTTTTTGTTTTGCATTTAGAGTAGGGTTGGTGTGTTTGTTCTATAGTCAAACCCTCTGCTCAAATGATTTGACTACCTAGTCAGGAAACAAGCACTCTACAAACCAACTGGATAGAGAAAGAGGAAGGGGCCAGAAGGAGGAAGTACGTGAGGAAGATTTTTAGACTTCATCAAAATAGGAAATAGCATTTCATGTTTATCTGCTCCAGTGTATCTGACCACTACCCAAAAATAAAGGGTCAGTCACATGGATGAGACAAGCTCCCTCTCTCAAGAAAACACACCAGTTTAGACAAGCATGGGGACTGTTTCCAGAAAGACACTTCAGGAACCCTGGTGTAAACAAGCAAGTCTGTCCACTATGCCATCGAGCCATACCCTAGACTAGCAACAGCATCCTGCTGTGTCTGTGGTTACCAGTACCCAGGTGACTCATGTGCACATTAAAATTTACATGGAGCTTGGATGGCTGTACCTTACCTGTAAACATGTCAAAAGAGGCACAAATGCACAACTTAAAGCAAAGACTTCTGTGGAGAAGGTGGCAATCCTCCCTTCTTTTTCTTTCTTTCCCTTTAAGACTCTTCTCAAAGTATAGGAGCATGTTTTGCATAAGAAGTAAGTGAAAAACCAAAGAGCATACATGCATCTGTTTAGCATTTACAATAAGAACTGCGGGACAGATCAATCAGAAAACAGTGGATCAGGCTACTTACAAAGTATGAGATCAAAGAAAGAGGAGACGGGATTCAGAGGTAGACTCACTTCCCCCAAGTACATGTCAGTGAGGTTCTGACATGGCACTTTAATGTTCTACATATTAAAATTTTTAAAAGGAAATCAACAATGACACAGACAGGAAAGAAAAATCCTGAAACCTAAAGCAACAAAAACAAATGAACCAATTATATTTCAAATGAATGCCATAAACACAGTGAAGGAGAAAATAGGATAAAGTATTGATCCAAGTCATTTATTGGCTTGGCATTTGAACACCCCTGGTCATTGAGAGACTGATTTGGGAAGAACAGCTAATAAATATGAATTTTCCCCCACCTCTGTGTGTGTGTGTATGCAAATTTATACAAATAACAAATGCAAAAGAAAGTTCCCCAACAGCCAGAAATGAAGTAGGAGCATAAAGCTTAATACATAAACTGATGAACCCAGAGTTGGTTTATCAACAAATGTGAGAAAGGAATTCAGCCCCACAACACCCAATGGAGAGAGTAGAAACTGGGACCATAAAGCCAAGGCTCTTGAAGAGTTGTTCCTCAGTGAAGAGCCTAGCTCCTTTTTCCTAGGCAGGGAAGTAGCAAGCACACTCATCTTTATGAGGAAAAGACCTCCCCACTAGAAGCGGCAGGCCCTGGCTGGTTTCATCTACATATGCAGAGCCTAAATTTATACTCCCTGTGTGTTCTGGGAATATGCAATAAATAGATTGCTGTAAAAATGAACCCCAAATAAGTAAAGCCCCTGGGGCTTCTAACAAAGAATACAAAACTGTTCAAAACAAGCCTTCTAAAATGCAAAGAAATAGTAATTTCTGAGGCAAGCACACACACACACACACACACACACACACATTCTAGCTGGAAATGAACATACAATACTTGGGAAAGCAGTCACTGTGAGGAGGGATATACAGCCACTACAGACAGGAAGAGCTCTGTGTACCTTAACAACAATCAAAAAGTGCTGTGGAATATTCCTTAACACTGTGTGAATATATGTTGCTGTGACTGGTTTAATAATATTTTTTAATTTCTTAAAAAATAAAAAATAAACAGAAATAAATAAATAAACAAACAAACAAGCTGACTGACCAGTAGCTGAACAGGATAAAGTTAGGTGGGAAAGCCAGACTGAGAATGGTGTGATGAGGAAAAGTGGAGTCAGAGGGGACACTAGACAGACAGAGAACAAGTCAGACACACAAAACAGGATAGAGGTAAAAGCCATGACCTTGGGGCAGCACACAGATTAATAGAAATGGGTTAAGTTATAAGAGCTAGTTAGTAAAAAGCCTGAGCTATTGGACGAGCATTTGTAATTAATATTAAACCTCTGAGTGATTATTTGAGAGCAGCTGTGGAACAGAAACTCCACCTACAGGAAAGAGACTATTAAATAATGTTACTAATGACAAAAGAAAAGAACTTTGAAAACAAGGAAAAGCTGGGTCCTATGAGAGTGGGAAGAGACTGATAAACTTGAAACTGACCAATGAAAACTTCTGAGTGAAAATGAGAAATTCAATAAACAGATTAAAGAACAGATTATAGATGGCTGTACACAGATATGAGGAAATCACACAAAACAAAGCAATGAGACACAAAGAGAAAATAAGAGAAACTTAAAAATCCATCTCACTGGAATTCTAAGAGCAGAGAAGTAAGACAATAAGGAAATAGCAATAGTCAACATATAATGGCTGAGAATTTGTGAGGACTGATTAAAAAATCATGAGAACATTTGTTAGACTTCAAGGCCAAAAAAAAAACAACTGGACAGCATATGCAAACCTGTTCCGTAAAGTGACTGTTTTACTTTATTTTTATTAGTTGTTCTTTGAGAATTTCATACAAGGTATTTTGATCATACCTACCCCCTCTCCCCACTCTTCCCAAATCCACCCCCTCCCTTACCCCCCCAAGTTTATATCCCCCCATTTTTAATCCATCAAGCTACATTGTGCCCATATACTTGTGGATGTGTGCCCTTCCACTGGAGTGTGGCTGACCTACCAGGGGTCACACCACAAAAGAAAACTGATTCATCTCCAAACAGCTATCAATTGCCATTAACTCCTCAACTGGGGTGAGACTTTGCCTGCCTCCCCTCTCTATGGTGGGATTTTATCTGGCTTGAGTATGCACAGGTCTTAAGCATGACGTCATAAGTTCTGTGAATTTATGTGTGCCACTGCCCTGCTGTGTCTAGAATATACCATTTCCTTGTAGTCTTCCACCTCCTCCAGCTTACAGTATTCTGAGCTTCTCTTCCACAACGATTCCTCAGCCTTTGAAGAGGGGGTGTAATATAGATGTCTCATTTAGGGGTGAGATTCCTCAGTTTCCTGTTCTCTGTTCCTTGATGAGTCTTAAATCTCTGCTAATCTCAATCTACTGGAAAAAGAAGCTTTTCTGATGAAGGTTGGACAATACTAATCTATGGGTACAGCTATAAGTTACAACTATTTTAAAAGGTAAAAGTAGGGAGTACAGAGAGTCAAGAAGTAGAGGAACTGGTGAGACCAAGGAATCACAAAGGCATGAGATAAAGAGGTTTTTCAAGTCCAAAGAGCTGAGTGGAGAAATGTATCAGAATAGCAGCTGGACTAGCAGTGGACTACAGCTGACCCCCCACCCCATTCAGCTGGGTTCCGGAAGCCTGGGGAGCAGCACCTACCTCAGCCTCCAGGTCCTCAGAGCTTCTGCCAGAGCCTGACACTAAGGAGGCTCAGTCAGAAGCCAAAGGGCAGGACAGATGCAGCTCACCTGTGCCAGTCACAATGGCCCCATCCCTGCAGCCCCAAGGTTTGACCAGTTTTCTTCAGCCCTGTCCCACCTTTGTGAATAGTCCTGGGCTGTGTTGTGGGATGTTCTGTATGCTGTGAATATGTGTTGCTCTGATTGGTTGATAAATAAAATGCTGATTGGCCAGAAGCCAGGCAGGAAGTATAAGCAGGATAAGCAGACAAGAAGAATTCTTGGAAGAGGAAGGCTGAGTCAGGAGATGCCAGTCTGCTGTCCAGGGAGCAGCATGTAAAGGCAACAGGTAAAGCCACGGAACACATGGTGACATATAGATTAACAGAAATGGGCTGAGTTTAAATGTAAGAGCTAGTCAGTTGTAAGTCTGAGCTAATGGCCAAGCAGTTTTAATTAATATAAGCCTCTGTGTGTTTACTTGGGGGACACGAGTGGGAGAGATTTGTCCCAACCGTGGTGGGTCAGGTGGGACACAGGAAAACTTCCAGCTACAAGGCTGTATGATAGGCAGTGTGCCATCTGCCTCTGCCAGGCCAAGACAGAGAGAGAGAGTGTGTGTGTGTGTGTGTGTGTGTGTGTGTGTGTGTGTGTGTGTTAAGAGGATAAGAAAATAGAACATTAAAAAAGCAAGGAGAAAAGTTAGAATAACTTACTTAAAAGCTACCACTTGTAGATTTGGGTTTACTTAACTTTTCACTTACCCCATTGTTGAATTCTCCTACAGTGAATAGAGAGTATAAATGACACAAAAATTCAATCTTTTAATAATGTTCAGTCTGAAACAAAACAGATTCCTAATTAATTAATTTACTATTAGACTGCCATCATCCCTAACCCAGAATTCCTGCCTGATGTCAGGGAAATTTGTGATGTATTCATGGTAAAAAATAAGAGGTATCCAAACCCAGAACTAGACAATAACTTATAAGCAGTGGATTATTCTGTAAGCAAACAAAATTATTTTTGCTTATAAACAAAAGATTATGTATATCCTTCCTTAGGCTCAGTAAAATACAATCACCTAAAAAAAAACTGATGTCCACATCACATTTGTGGCATTGACATTCATGCATATAAAAGCCAACAAAAACCTATAAAATCTAAGCTGTATCTTGTGTTTTAAATATGTAGGGATAATTTTTGTATTTTAAAACACTACACTAAAACTTCCCCTCTGACTATCTAGAATGCCCGAAGAAATAGCTGGGCCTTCACTTGGCCACAGCAGAAGCTTGAACTTCCACGCATAAGTCCTTGGCAGATATTTTTTAAATCTACTCTCACAGTTAATTGTTACTTGAAACTCAGATATCCATGAGATGGGACTTGGGTGATGTGGGATGGCTCATCCCTGACGGGCTTGAGGGCCAGACGGCCCAAACAAGTAAAAAAGATACTTTCTGAGAGCCAGCCTGGGTCTGCCTGATGGTCTTAGCAACAGCAGCGGAAACATGATCTGGAGATGACCTGGACCAATGAGGGGCAGCTATGTCATACCAGCAGATGCATATTCATCAGACCTCCCCCAGGGTGGGGTGGAGGGTATATAAGGCTTGCCTCTTCCTGAATAAACTGAGCTTGTTGTTTGGACATTCTCCCGGAGTCTGTGTGGTGTGACTCTGCGCAAACTTGGCCCCCACCCCAAAGGGAACAACAGCAAGGACCCTGCTACAGGGTGAGATCTGGCTTTTGATGGATGAGAAGGGAGTCTTTCTTTCCTTTTGCTTCAGGATGTTGCTACCTGGAGTGAGACACCTTCCTTCTGAAGGCACAGCTAATAGTCATAGTTAGCCAGCAGGAAAGAGCGCCATCCACTAAAAATGAGACCCGTTCCTTGTGCTTTCCCCAAAGGCCTTTACCAGCTTGTTCCAGCTCAGACTAGTTTGTGAAAATTAACAAGATTTCAGCCAGGAATTGGAAGGACAAGAACTTATGGCCACAGGCCAAAACTTAACTATATTAAAATTCCCAAGTCTTTAGTGAGAACTATTTGTTATTAACAATGTAATGGTATTGTGCAGGGGTGATTGCTGAAAGTCATTTCACTTTGCAGTCAGATACAAGCATCTATTTCTTGGCATTTATAGGAGAAATGGTGTCATCCCAATCCTCTGCTGAGGCGTGCAGGAAGATATAAAGTCAGAGGAGCCAGCTAGAAGCCTTCTGGTACTGCTGGTATTAGGAGCAGCTACTTTCTCATGCCCTGCCACACCCCTGGGGAGATTAACCAAGTCCTGTCTTCATTCTTTATCTAATGTCAAAACCCATGTGGGGATGAGGGAGAGGAGATGTTGCATCTCTACACATGGTTAGCTTCCATGCTATAGAAACTGTATGTCTGTGCATCTCAAGTAGGGTAGAAGAACAGGCTCACCCTCCGTCACCAGCCATGGGCTTGATGAGTCGGACAGGTCCACAAAAGGTCCCACTGATAATGGGCAGGAAGCCTCTGGAAGGACCAACAGTCAATCTCCTGGAGACAAAATGCAAATGAAGCTCTTTCTTGGTATATACCCAGATTGGCATGCAAATGTGCATGTATTCCATCCAGCTCCAATATTCTGTGCCAACCCATGATTCTATTTACCCCCATGATAAACTCCAATAAAATCCAGTGCAGCATCAGAACCAGAGAACCCCAGCTTCTTGATATGTCCTTACCTGATAGGCAACTGTCCCTTTAGGTCTCCATACTTCCTGGCTATGTTATTCCTCTCACTAGGTCCTCTTTGGACTGGAACTGGATGGTAAATAGAAAAATGCCTCATTGCCACCACAGAAGGGTACAGAATACATGGAATAGTCTAGATGCCACTGTCCATATAGTCCATCACTTTGTTTTGCATTCTTCCTGCCTGGTTAGAATTGCCATGCCTTACATTTCCCGAGTCTGCCACCTCTTCACTTTACTCATTCAGCCCCAGCATGGTACTGCTCACAGTGGGCTGGACCCTCCCACATCATACAAAAATTAACTAGTATGGTTATAGTATTGTATTATAGAAAATAAACAACGAAAGAAACAGGCAAACAAAAGAACTACTGATTTTAATACATATGACAACACAAACAGAGAACCTGGGCTGTTTCAGAAAAAAAAAGTCAAAGACTCCAAGGAGACAATTTGAGCGTAAGGGTTGAGAAGGAACCAGCCATGAAAATAGATGGTACAAGAACAAAAGAGGTCACAAGTGCAGAGTGTCCAAGATGGAAAGGAGCTTGTTAAGCCCCAGTACTCAAGATAATCAGTGGCTGGGGCAGAGCATGAACATGAGCAAGAGGTGGACCAGAACTGGAGAAGGGAGGGAGTACCAGATCGTGCATGGCTGATGGACTGTTGTAGGGAGTTTGGGTTTCATTCTAGGACATAGTAAAATGAATATTTTCCAACCATTATCAAATCTGCATGCTTTAAGATTACTCTGGCTGTGGGATGAAGGGTAAGAAAGAGTAGGAGGAAAAAGACCATTGGGAGGCTACTACAATCATCCAAGATAGACATGGTGGTGACTGGCAGTAGGTGGAAAACAGGCGTACAATTAATGAACAGTGGCATATTATCTGCAGTAAGACTATGGAGGTCTCTTCAAGAGAGCTGTTTGGGTTAGAACACTAGAGAATACGTGAAGGTAGATAACCCCTCTTACAAAGGAAGAATTGCTTTATGTTTCTAAACACCGTTTTCCACAGAAGGCAGGCCATCACAACTGTCTACAATCAAAGCAATGGTTCACTGGGTATGTCACTCTAGGATTGATAGAAATGACTTTGTCTCAGGATAGAGGTACACATGAGTTCTTTTTCTCCTAAGACATATCCCTGTGCTATTGTTTTTAAGTTATCAAAATCAGTTTCACAAATCTTCCATATAATAAAAAAGCAAACAAAATGGGCATTACTACAGTAATCATGGAAGAACTAACAGACATGTCTTTACAACATTTATAAAGCAGCAGGTTTAGGTTTTGTAAATTACATTTTTGTTGTATTATGTAGGCCCCCTGAAGTAAATATATGCAGTGCATTTATGAACTAGAAGTTACAAATAATTTTATCTTAAATGGCTGTATTGATTTGTGGATAGATAAACTTTCTTTATAAATGTTGATAATCATATTCATGATTATTTTTATGTTACAGTCTCAGTAGAGAGTTCAGCGCCAAAAAGAAAAATGAAATTTCCTTCACTCCTGCTGTCAGCAAACTCCCTTGACTTTCTTTCTGTTCACACATAGTTCCTTCTTTCAAGTCCCCTTTTGTGGCTCCCCTTTCTCTGCTCCAAACAATAGCAACTTCTTTTTTATTCTCTCTAGGCTACATCAAGGAAAATTATTACTAGAGCATCACTAGCAAAGGAAGAATAATCAAATCATGTGTGCTTATTAATAGCTAATGTTTCAGAGAAATGGAGAAGGGCAATGGGGGATGAAAGTCAATACAAACAAAACATATGGGCATATGTATATATGAAAATTCCATAATAAAGTCGATTATTTTATATGCTAACTTAAAAATGTTAACTGACTAACATTTAAATTAACTTCTCTGTACAGTCCACTCACCTCTGGGTTTAATCCAAAGCACTCTGGAGGCTAAAGTAAGAAAATTAAAAAGTCAAGGCCAGTCTCCAGACTACACAGCAAGACCCTACCTCAAGACTGATAACAACATATAGGGATTAAATATGCTTTCTATTTATAAGTATGTAAATTAAAATAAATGAGTCCCACTCTCGAGCACTATTACATCATCCAGAATAAAAATAAAGGGCACATGGAAATGTGTCACTTAAGGAAATAATTGTTTCAATAAGGGGAGTGAAGGAGAGCTGTGGCCAGGGAAAAACAAAGGAAAGCAGCAGAAATTTTGCAAACTCAAGGGCTAATCCATCTCCATTCACTTTTCTTGGGATGGTTTTCAAAGCAAAATTGCAAGGTGATTAGTGTTTATTAAGTATATAAACGTAGGGAACATCAAGCTAATATGAAAGCTAATAACCTTCTTAAGAGGGTCATATCTTTTACCACACAGAGAATAAGCAAATTCAGCTAACAGGAGAAATGACAATAGCAAGAATAAGCAGAGCCAGGACTGGGACATATTAAAAGAACAGATTTTTTTCCTCTGAGAAGTCAAGTCAGTTATCATTTGTCCCATTGATGATGGATAAAGACTGGTTGCTGGGAAGCCATCAAAGGGACTTGAGGCTAAAATGTGTGTGCATGGAATAATTTGAATTAAATTTTTCTCAAATAATAATACACAAGAAATTTGGCTGTGCAAAGAAGTCTGAATGTGGAGACTCGAATAAACCACAGAACCAGGAATTCTGTATAATAGCCCAAGTTCACATGCGCATAAGTGGGGGTAGCAACTTCATGTTTCTAAAATGACCATCCTTTGTGCTTACTCTTTCTTTTTTTACTTTCTTTCTTTCCTCCTTTCTTCCTTCCTCTCTTTATTCCTTCCTTCCTTTCTTTCATATATTACACCCCAACTGCAGTTTCCCTCCCTCTACTCCTTCCTGTCTTTCCCCTACCCTAGGTCTCCCCTCTCCCCAGGGTCCATTCCTCCTCCATTTCCTTTAAAAAAAAAAAATAGAGCAGGCCTCCCAGGGATATCAACTGAACACAGCATAACAAGTTACAATAAGACTTGGCACAAACTCTCATATGAAGACTGAACAAGGCAACCCAGGAGGAGGAAAAGGGTCCCAAGAGCAGGCAAAAGAGTCAGAAATACCTCCACTCCCACTGTTAGGAGTCCCACAAGAACACCAAGCTACACAACCATAACATACACGCAGAGGTCCTAGCACAGAGCCATACAGGTTCCTTGTCACTTCCGTCTGTGTGAGCCCCCATGAGCCCTGCTTAGTTGATTCTGTGGGCCATGTTCTTGTGGTATCCTTGACCCTTCTAGCTCCTATAGTGCTTCCTCCCCTTCTTTTGCCGAGTTCTCCTGGCTCTGCCTAGTGTTTGGTTGTGGGTCTCTATATGTGTCCATCAGTTTCTGAATAGTGCCTTTCTGGTGACAATTTGGCTAGGCACTGGTCTATAACAGAATATCATTAGAAATCATTTCAATGAGCCAGGCGGTGGTGGCGCACACCTTTAATCCCAGCACTCGGGAGGCAGAGGCAGGTGGATCTCTGTGAGTTCAAGGCCAGCCTGGGCTACCAAGTGAGTTCCAGGAAAGGCGCAAAGCTACACAGAGAAACCCTGTCTTGAAAAACCAAAAAAAAAAAAAAAAAGAAATCATTTCAATGACTTTTTTTTCTTGCTGGTCATGTTTGGTTCTATCTTAGGTCTCTGGGCTATCCAGCCTCTGGTTTCTGGACATCCAGGTAGTGTCAGGCATGGGCTCCCTCTTGTCACATGGGCCTCAAGTTGAATCAGTCATTAGTTGGGCACTCACACAAGTTCTGTGGCACCATTACCCCAGCACATCTTGCAGGTGGGACAGATTGTAGGTCAAAGGTTTGGTAGCTGAGTTGATGCCCCAGTCATATTGGAAGAAGCCTTGCTTGGTTATAGAAGATGGCCAGTTCAGGCTCCATACCCATCATTACTGAGAGTCTTCACTAGGGTCACTCTAGTAGATTCCAGGGAGTTTCCACTGCACTAGGTTTCCATATCACCCCCCAAATACCCCAATTCCAGTTGTCTCTCTCAATACTCTCTCCTTCTATGCCTCCCCCTCTCCTAGCCTAGTCCCTCATGTTCACACCCCACCCAACCCCCAGTGTACCTACAAAATCTATTCTATTTCCCCTTCTGAGGGAGATCCATTCATCTCCCCTTGAGTCATCCTTGTTACTTAGCCTCTCTGGGTCTGTGGATTGCAACATGATTTTCCTTTACTTAAAATTTAATATCCACTTATAGATGAACACATACCATGCTTGTATTTCTGAGCCTGGGTTACCCCGCTCAGGATGATTTGTTTTTTAGTTCTGTCCATTTGCCTGCAAGTTTCATGAAGTCATTGTTTTTAATAGCTGAGTAATACTCCATTGTGTAAAATGTACCACATTTTCTTTATTCATTCTTTGGTTGAGGGACATCTAAGTTGTTTTGTTTCCAGATTCTGGCTATTATGAATAAAGATGCTATGAACATAGTTGAGTAAGTGTCTTTGTGATATGATTGAGTGTCCTTTGGGTATATATCCTAGAATGGCATAGCTGGATCTTGAGGTAAATCGATTCCCAATTTTCTGAGAAACTGCCATATTGATTTCCATAGTAGCTGTTACAAGTTTGCACTCCCACCAGCAATGGAGTAATGCTCCCCTTGCTCTACATCTTCTCCAGCATCATCTGTCACTTGTGTTTTTTATCTTAGCCATTCTGACAAGTATAAGATGGAATCTCAAAGTAGTTTTGATTTGCATTTCCCTGCTGGCTAAGAATGTTGAACATTTCTAAGTGTTTCTCAGCCATTTGAGATTCCTCTGTTGAGAATTCTCTGTTTAGATCTGTACCCCATTTTTAATTTAATGATTTGATTTGTTGATGTCTAGTATCTTGAGATTTTTATATATTTTGGGAATTAACCCTTTGTCAGATGTGGAGTTGGTGATAAAAAATCTTTTCCCATTCTGTAGGCTGCCTTTGTCCTATTGATGGTGTCCTTTGCCTTACAGAAGCTTTTTAGTTTCATGAGGTCCCATTTTTTGATTGTTGATCTTAGTGCCTATGCTATAGGTGTTCTGTTCAGGAAGTTGTCTCTTGTGCCAATGCATTCAAGGTTATTACCCATTTTCTCTTCTATTAGGTTCAGGGTATCTGGTTTTATGTTGAGGTCTTTGATCCAGTTGGACTTGAGTTTTGTGCATGGTGATAGATGTGGATCTATTTGCATTCTTCTACATGCCAACACCCAGTTATACCAGTACCATTTGTCGAAGGTGCTTTCTTTTTCCCATTGTGTATTTCTGGCTTTTTTTAAATAAAAAATCAGGTGTCTATAGGGGTGTGGATTTATGTCTGGGTCTTCAGTTTGATTGTATTGGTCAACTTGTCTATAGTTATGCCAATACCATTCAGTTTTTATTTGTATAACTCTGTAATAATGCTTGAAATCAGGAATAGTGATACCTTCAGAAGTTCTTTTATTGTACAGGATTGTTTTAGTTTTCCTGTGTCCTGCCTGGCCTGCAGAAGCTTATAAAATAATCACTCAGAGGCTTAATATTAATTACAAACTGTTTGGTCTATGGCTCAGGCTTCTTGCTAGCTAGCTCTTTCATCTTAAATTAACCCATTTCTATTAATCCATGTTTTGCCATGTGGCTATGGCCCTACCAGTCTGCTGACATGTTACTCCTTGGGTGGTGGGCTGGCGTCTGCCCTGACTCTGCCCTCTTCTCCCTTTATCTCTCTTGGATTTCTTGCCTGGCTCTTATCCTGCCTTACCATAGGCCAAAACAGCTTCTTTATTAACCAATAGTAGTAACATATATTCACAGCGTACAGGAAGACCATCCCATAGCACCTGGGCTTTTTGTTTTTCCATATGCAGTTGGGTATTGTCTTTTCAAGGTCTGTAAAGAACTGTGTTGGAATTTTGATGGAGATTGCACTGAATCTATAGATTGCTTTCAGTAAGATGACCATTTTTACTATGTTAATCCTATCAATCCATGAACACAGGAGAGTCTTCCATCTTCTTATAGCTTCTTCAATTTCTTTCTTCAAAGACTTGAAGTTATTGTCATTCAAGTCTTCCACTTGCTTGCTTAAAGTTACCCCAAGATATTTTATATTATTTGTGGTTATTGAGAAGGGTATTGTTTCCCTGATTTCTTTCTCAGCCTATTTGTCACTTGTTTATAGGAGGGATACTGATTTTTTTTAAGTTAATCTTCAACAAAGGTATTTAACAGCTGTAGGAGTTATCTGGTAGAATTTTTGGGGTCACTTATGTATACTATCATATCATCTGCAAATTACAAGTCTTTGACTTCTTCCTTTCCAATTTGCATCCCTTTGGTCTCCTTCAGCTGTCTTATCACTCCAGCTAGAACTTCAAGTACAATATTGAATAGATACAGAGAGAGTGAACAGCCTTGTCTTGTTTCTGATCCTAGTGGAATTACTTTAAGTTTCTCTCCATTTAACTTGATGTTGGGTATAGGCTTGCTATAAATTGCTTTTATTATATTTACTTATGTCCCTTTTATCCCTGATCTCTCCAAGACTTTTATCATGAAGGGGTGTGGGTTTTCTCAAAGGTTTTTTCAGCATCTAGTGAGATTATTTTGTGGCTTTTTTCTTTCAGTTAGATTATATGGTGGATTACATTGACAGATTTTCATATGTTGAACCATCCCTGCATCTCTGGGATGAAGCTTACTTGATCATGGTGGATGATCTTTTTGATGTATTCTTGGAATCGGTTTGTAAGTATTTTATTGAATATTTTTGCATCAATGTTCATGAGGGAAATTGGTCTGTAATTCTCTTTATTTGATGAATCTTTTTGTGGTTTTGGGTATTAGAGTGAGTGTGGCCTCATAAAATGAATTTGACGATGTTCCTTCTGTTTCTATTTTTGTGGAATAATTTGAAGAGTATTGACATTAGTTCATCTTTAAAAACATAGTAGAATTCTGTGCTAAAACTGTCTGACCCTGGGCTTTTTGTTGTGGTTGTCATTGGGAGACTGCACTGTTTCTATTTCCTTGGGGGTTATAGGTCTATTTAAATTGTTTATATGATCTTAATTTAATTTGGTAAGTGGTAACTATCAAGAAAATTATGCACTTCTTTTAGAATTTCCTATGTTGTGGAGTATAGGTTTTTGAAGTATGGCTTAATGATTCTTTGGATTTCCTCAGTGTCTGTTGTTATGTCTCCCTTTTTATTTCTGATTTTCTTAATTTGGATAGTCTCTTTTGTTAATTTGAATATTCTTGCCTTTTAGTTAGTCTGGATAGGGGTTTGTCTATTTTGTTGATTTTCTCAAACAACCAACTCTTTGTATCTGTTTCTAAATGATCCAAGCAGACAGGAAAGGATCCATTTCATCCATTCAGTTCCTCTAAAATAGCAAATAATCTGATTATCTAAAACATTGACTCTTAGGGTTAGACTTGAATCAGGAAAGTGCAGGGAAATTATGAAACTCAAGTGAAAATGGATGTAATATTGTTTTAAGGAGATCATATATGTTTGAGATTCAAGAAATAAATCAAGTAAGGGGAGAAGAGTGAGATTGGGAATGAAAATGATACCCTTAGGAAGTCTATCAGCTCAACAGGACACACTACCCCTAGGTCTGAAGAAGAAGTCAGCTGCCCCCAACTTTTGTCTCAGAGCCTGAGAGATCCTTGCTCAACACCAAATCCAGGTCATTCTGTTAAAATAAACCATGCTGTGTCCTTGTTTCCTTAAACCTCTTAGTGGCTTCTATTCTCTTTCAGTCATTTCCCAATTACAAGACATTATATGATGGGAAGTAGTGAGGAAATAGAGAGGAAGCTGCCATAGAAAAGCTACATCTTTTGTCTCCCAATGTCTGTCTGGTCATCCAGGTTGAAGAAAATACTCTACTGCTATACCTGCAGAGAAGAAAGGAAGCCAGCCCAAAGGTGCTCTTTCCACACTCTACCTTCCAGCAGAGAGTCACATGACCCAGCCAGGCTAGTCCCTTTTGTGTTTTTATCTCAGTCCTTTAAGATATTAAAAATCAAGTCTCCAGTGGCCATCATGCTGCATACAGTGACAGCATCACTAACAGCTGGAGTCCATCCCTAGTGGTACCCACAGGAGCATCCCAACCAGACTATATTGTATATTGATGGATTTCACAAAGATATTTTCCTTCAATTATGTGCTTTGACATATTCAACTCCTAAGCCTTCTGCCCACTAGCCCCTCCTCCCACTGGTCCCCTCCTCTTCTAGGTGACTTCAGGTCTACTGTGGGGTCATACCAGGCTGGTGGCTCTGGAGCCCTTGGCTATTGAGCTTCTCTTATCTGCTGCCTCTTCCAGAACCCAGACTCTCCTTTCATACTGAGAATTATTGTGACCTTCCAACAAATGCTTCTTCTGGTTAGGTTAGCTGAAGGTATTTTCCATTGCTTATGCTGAGAATCATAATCAGTAAGATGGGCTTTGTTGCACATTGGAAAATCTTTAAATGTGCAGTAAAAGACTAGGTTCCAGGAGTCAGAAAGACATCTTAACTCTGAAATTTAAAGGAGGACTGAATTGTATGCCTAAGAGAAGGAAGTGGCCTGGGAGGAGACCTAGAGAGAAGTGGTTACAGCAGGCACCTATGAAAGATCAGGAAGAAAATCCAATAAGCAGCAAGAGGGAAAGGAGAAAGAAAGAAAGAAAGAAAGAAAGAAAGAAAGAAAGAAAGAAAGAAAGAAAGAAAGAAAGAAAGAAAGAAAGAAAGAAAGAGAGAGAGAGAGAGAGAGAGAGAGAGAGAGAAAGAAAGAAAGAAAGAAAGAAAGAAAGAAAGAAAGAAAGAAAGA
>CABHPH010157362.1:0-38711 GCA_902168325.1 Peromyscus nudipes | reverse complement strand
ATGTGTGTGTGTGTGTGTGTGTGTGTGTGTGTATGTGTGTGTGTGTGTTCTTACATATTTTTCTTTACAGGCTTCTGTTATGATCCTCGTATAATATACATGAAGACCAACAGGATGACCATGGGTGGGTGGGGCACACCCAAATTGGCTGCCCCAGACCAGGCACAAAGGCTTTCTCTTAGAGATGGGGTACAGGGAAGATCCCACTATGGCCTCTCAATGCTTGGCTTAAGGAGGATGGATCCACATTAGTTGAGGAGATGCTGCCAAATGATTGACAGGGCACAATTCTGCTCCCTGAATGAAGATTTGGGAGACGAAATAAATGGTTTCAGAGTAGCACGCAGCTACTGAGCACTGAATCAAGATCTTTTTCATGTATTTTGAAAAGAGAACCTCAGGATGTCTACGGAAGTGGGATGTTCTTAACAGTCTATGTTTGGTCTTTGTGCTGATTGCTTTTGTGTGAACTTGATGGGCTGAGGCATACCCAGATAGCTGATAGAACTTTAAGTCTAGGTGAGTCTGTCCTTCGGGTGTTTCTGCAACAGTCTGTCAGCTGAACCAGTTACTAGAGTATGGTCTCCACTGGTGAGGTGGCCATCGTCTGATTGGTTGAATTGGGCCATGTGACTACTCTCTGCTCTCTCCTTGGACATTGATGTCGCTGGGTTTGTCCACCTTCAAACTGCAGCTAAATTGTGTACCCAATTTCCCTCATTCTAGCAGACCATAGGGCTCCTTCTCCTTCATAACCTTGTGTGCTGATTGCCTGAATATACCAGCACGTGCTGTGTAGGTCTGTGTAGCCATCTGCGGGGTCTGTGCCTCTTGAAAGCCCTGGTACAGTCTTCTGAAACAGAACTTTACAGTGACCACCTGGAGCTCCATTCTGCTTTTTCCAGGCCTATGATTGAGAACATTCAACGTCTGCTATATGCCAGCATCCATGATGGCCCATCCTCCTTTAAAAGTTTCCAATAGGTTACATGTCTCATATGTTTCTCTCTCTCTCTCCCTATATATATAATTTTACTGGGGACTTATTATGTACCAGCCCTGTGATGAATATTTTTATAGGGACAACAAGTCCTAATTTCTTATATATGCCCATTATATAGTGGAGGAAAAATGATTTCAAAAACTTTTTTTAAAAAATAGAAGGTCTGTGGGCCATATCCATGACTGACTTGATCATCTCTAGTTTTTCCTTAATCAGTAAACTCACATTAAATAAGTAATTGCAGATTTCCTACTGTGTGCTGCTATGCTAGAAGCTGGCCCCTAATAAGGGGAAAAGAGATTGTATCATTGCCTGTGGGGATTTCTCTGGGGGACATGGAGGAACCATGTCAATCAAAAGAGAATGGCATGTCCAGAATTGGGTACCCAATGTGATGCTCTGGTGACAAATGCATGGCATATGTGTCTGTTAGATCTGTGCCCAGAAAGCAGGCGAGGACAATCTAGACCATAAGGGGGAGTCTCATGGATGCTCCAAGTTTTATTTTCTTTGTTTAAAAAATCAAATATTCGGTGGCAGCCATGTATTTCTGATCTAATCAGATGACACATAAATATTATTAAAAGAGACTTTAATTTTAGAAAAGCCTAACTGACTGCATATGGTTTCAGCACTCCCCTCTTATGTTCTTTTATTTCTGTTCTTTCTATGAGAAAAAAATACTTCTTTTTGCCTCAGCCATACCAAGTGCAAAATATTTCCCATTAGGAAGAAAAGTGGACCCTTTAATCCCAAGCGAGTTTCTACCTCTCAGTGCTGGCTGAGCACACTCCTGGACAGCCAGAGCTACAATGCTCCCGCGCCCCCGTGCACCACCATGCCTCCCCCTGCCCCCTTACCCCCCTGCTCCACCCCCACCACACTGAAGCAGAGGCACAGACGGAACTGAGAATCCTAAAGCAATGCTCAGTCCCCTATTCCTCAGAGCCTGGGCACGTGGTTTCTGGTGAGCAACCAGGGCAGGGGGGGCTCAGAGTGGCTCAGAGCAGCTCAGCCCCCACCTTCCCCTCTGTTTTATTGAGTCCTAGATAGTGGAGCAGGTAGCCAGAGCCAGGCAGAAGATGGCATCCTAAGCCCTCAAGCACAGGCTCCCAGCCCCTCCCTGCTGACCTACTTACTCTTGCTGGGCTCACAATGTGAGGGAATCCGAGGACAGCGGAGATGTCTAACAAAAGCAGAGCACTGCACAGGTGGAAGGCCAAGGACACCCTTGGGTCCACTAGAGTTCACACCATTCTGGAAGGGCACACACAGTCTCTGCTTTGGGCCTTTGTCCTGTCAACCTGCTTAGCTCTAAAGGGCCCTGTGACGTCAATTCTCCCCTTCCTGAGGGCTGAATTCTCTTCTTTGAAAATGAAGCTCTCCCCCCACCCCCCATCCAGTACCTTCACAATGACAGGAGTTGATTCACACCATTAATGCCACCCTGAGCACATTTTAGTGCTTGGTAAAGCTGTCTGCATCCCTGATCAGGCTGGGGAATCCTCAAAAGCAAGGCCATATCCTCATCTGTCCCATACTGAACCCTCCATGCCTCCCAGGACATCTGCCAAGTAGATGGCTTCTGGGTACTTTTTGTCTTGAGGCCAAGAGAGCTCAAGCTGGAATCTACATTTCGCAAGGTCACTGGGTGTTTGGAGGCACTTGAATAGCACCTGTTCCTTTAACTCTCAACTTGCTCCGCTGTGTAACAGGAGTAATGATGGTTAATGAATGTACAGTGTCTCTGTGAAGTCTACACTGCCAGCATGCTCAGAGTCCACTTAGGAACTGGCACGTACAAGATATTTCTATTGCTTTTTCCTCAGTGAATTTTGTGAGCTTCCATGTGGGCAGTAAGTGTTCTTAACCACTGAGCCATCTCTCCATCCCCTTGTTCACAGATATTTAACTTTGTACAAAGCTGTCTCCCACAGTGGGAGCATTTTGATTAAAACCAGTACAGGGGGGTTACAGTCACCTACGTTATGGCTCGTGTTTGGCATTGGCATGGCCAGTTTTCTTTGCAGAATTTGAGGTGTTCTGATGCATGTGTTGTGGGTTGCAGTAGTGTCTCCGTGTTGGTCTGAACTTGCCTTCCCTGAATGACTGTGGAGACTAAGCATCTCCTTCATGGTAAGTACCCGGGAGGGGAACATTAGAACTGCTCATTAACTTATCATAGAGGCAAACGATCAAATGCATGGTCCAGTGCTCCCCGGCTCTCACAAGCCTTTCTTTCCCTCCCTCTCCATTATGATCTCAATGTTCTGAAGGCTTCATGTACTGAAATTTAATCTCCATCCTGAGAGACTTATAAGGAGGAGCAATCATTCATCTGACTGAATTTAGAGGTGGAGCAGGAAATGAAGAGAGTTAGAAAAAGTTATGGGGTCAAGTGCCTTCCTAATAAATCTTGAGGCTATAAAAAAAGAGTGAGAGAGGGGCTGGAGAGGTGGCTTAGTGGTTAAGAGCATTGGTTGCTTTAGACGACCTGGATTTGATTCCCACCACCCACATGATGGCTCAGAACCATATGTAACTCCAGTTCCAGGGGCTCTGATGCCCTCTTCTGGCCTCTGCAGACACTGTACCCTCAGGAAGCACAGATATATTCAGGCCTAAAACGTATACACATAAAAATAAATAAATCTTTTAAAAAAGAACATGTTGCCATGACTGCTTATTTAATTGGAATATTGAATGAGTGTGGGGTATAGTGTAATAGGCTTCCTTCCAGCAAGAAGGCAACTTTTCTGTGTAGTTTGGAATAATACAAAAGACTAAGTTCTCTGCTATAAAGGACCCTCTATTTGTAATGCTGTGTAGGTGGAGTTTTCCTATGCCGGCAGCCACTCCCAAGTACTCATGCAGAGTCTTAATATTAATTGTAAATGCTTGGCCAATAGCTCAGGCTTGTTACTAGCTAACTCTTACATGTAAATTAACCCATATTTCTTACATATGCTTTGCCACATGGCTTGGTATCTTTTATCAGTATGACATGTCCATCTTGCTTCTCTCTGCATCTGTTGGCGACTCCAGACTCTGCCCTTCTTCCCCCCAGCATTCTAAGTTTGGCTCTCCCACCTAACTTTATTCTGTTCAGCTATTGGCCTGTCAGCTTCTTTATAAACCAATCACAGCAACATGTATTCACACAGTATAAAGGAATATTCCACTGTGCTGTCCCCCTACCTTTCTTCATACTGTCTCACCCAGATCCACTGGAGTCCATCTGAACAGGACACATCCCCTGCCACCTGTGTGTGACTGTGGCTAGTAGGGTGACACTGTACACCAACTTTGTGTTTAAGTGTGTTCCAGACAGTATTGGAGATATAATCAACAGTTACCTGAAATTTGAAAGCCAACTAGGTATGTCCTTCATATCAGCTACTAACCCTTGCCCTAGATAACAACCCAAGACTGAAGCTCCACCTTTTAGACTCAGAGTTTAGACTTCCTGGAAAGGCCCACGGTTATCTTGGGCTCTCTGGGCTATACAGCGCCAGCTGCTGTTTTTCAACTATGCCATTGCCTTGCATTGACAGCCATGAAGAAAATGCAACTCGTGAGCATGACTATGACATTCAAAAACCTTTTGATTTACAAGAACAAGCTGGATTTGATCATGGCCCATAGTGTCACTAGTTCAGCCTTACCTGGATCTTAGTAGGAAAAGTGAATTCCAAAGCTCTGGCCAGACCTACTGGGTCAGAAGGTTAAGAGTTAGGACGAGCTACAGGGCCCAGAGATTCTGACACCTGTGTCCTCTTCTGGACGTGTCTCGCTCCTTCCAGATTCTTTGTTTTCAAACATGGAATGGCCAGCAGGATCACCCAGAGCACATCTGAAGTGCCAGCCCCTTGTTGTTCTAGACCACCTCAGTCAGAAATGCAGTTGGAAATTCAAGGTGGGGTTGACAAGACGAAGGTGTATGTTATGTCTACAAGCTACATGATGTTCAGCCAGTGCTGAGAACACTTACAGTGATAGGCACATGTCCCTTCCTGAACCCTCTCTTGTTGAAGATTTCAGAAAATGAATGAAAAGAGTTAATCCTCCCCCAAAGTGACCGACCCCTTCTGAGCCACTTAATAAGGATATGCAAGATGGCAGAGGTAGGTCAGACTGGGGTACAACAGTGGTGTCCTTTGCTCAGAGGTCTTTCCCCTTAAAAACTGCAGGTGCACTCTATAGGCCCTGGCGGTCAGTCTGGGGTGCCATTCCCCTAGACAGAGCTGTAGACTCAGGCCTGCCTCCCACTTTCCCCTAGACAGAGCTGTAGACTCAGGCCTGCCCCCACTTTCCCCTAGACAGAGCTGTAGACTAAGGCCTGCCCCCCACTTTCCCAGTGGGGAGAAAACCAACAGAGCAATTTAGACAGGGTAATGTACTGTGGCTCTTTACTACAAAGGATATTATTCTACACAAAGAGAAATAATTAAACCAGCCAGCCACATTTCCTTTTGGCCAATTCCCTCTTTCAAACACTTTCCAACCTAACAAACTACAAATGTGTCAGAATGCTATAAACATGGGGAAGGAAACTCATTAACTGCTGGTTCTCTGTGAACCAGTCTCAATTAAGGCGTTCGATGTTATTAGTTCTCCCTTGTAGTCCCTGACTTTTTATTAAGAATAGTGATCAAAGAACTTTAGGCAGGGTTTCCATCTTTTTTTTCCTTTCTTTCTAGAAATTATGTGTTGTTAATTATAGTTGGAAAAATGGAAAGTCTTTTCTCAATAAGTTGTGTGTTTGAGGTGGGTTATTGGGGTTCAGGAAGAAGTTTTTGTGTCCTCCCCTAAACTAGAAACAGATTTCAGTGAAACTGGCATCCTTCTCTGTCTCCATTCCAAAACGGGTCACTGAATGTTTTAAATGAGCAACTGAAAATCTAGTAACCTGGGTCCAGGTTATTTAAGCTGCTCTGGAGGAGCTAAGGGTTTGACTTCAGGAGTCCTGGTTGACTTCTGGATGGAAAGGGAGGAGGAACAAGGAAACCCCACAGTGGTAGGCCTCTTCCCCAAATCTCTTTGTAGAACCATCTTTACTGGATCACGTCTCTCTTGAAAACTCAAATGAAGGAACTTGAAAGTTGAACTATTTATATGTAAGTGTGGGAACATGAAACACGGCTCATTTTGCAATTGAAGGTGGTCTTGGTGGATGTCTCCTAAGAGGTATTTCTAGCAGGTTCCTGCTGTGGCAGCACTCTACAGCATCTGCCAGCTGGGTGGCGAGGGTTAGTACGCCTGTCCTGAACTGCTAGGTGTCTTCTTAGATTAAACCTTACAGGGCCAGAAAGTCGGGTCAGGGGTAAAAGAACTTCCATTGAGCCTGGGAAGCTGAGTTGGATCCCTGGGACTGACATGTATAAGGAGAAACGGGTGCCACATGCTGGCCCCTGACCTTCACACACAGACTGTAGCACACATATGGACACATACTAAATGAATACATAAATAAGCATAATACTCATCATAATCCTAAAGGCCCCTGGAGTGACAGAGCTTAGGAGTAACCCTGTGGGGATTTGAACTCGGGTCTTGAGAGTCTTACCCACCACTGTTTCTTGCCCTGCTCAGATCTAGCAGTAATGGCTGAGGAGCTACCATTGATCAGCCATGTGCATCCCTGTGCCTTTGTTCATCCTGGTTCAATAGAGAATCAGCATGGGGACAGGGGACCAGGACGATGCAGCTGGAGAACAGTCATCAACACAGACAGATGTGTTCCTGGGTTCTGGCGTTTAACTGGAAATGCAAAGTATCTCCTACCCCAGTTTGAGTGTGACACACCATGGTCCATGGTCAAACTGTGAACTCTGAGGTGACACAGAAACAAACTCGGTCTTACACAATTTGAGGATGTTTCTATATGTGGCTTACAGATGTGTGTATGACTTGTATAATATTTCTTTAGCCTTATGATATTGCCAGTTTTTCCTAATTTTTAATAATTTTTGACTTTGTCAATTCCACACAACATATTTATTCAGCTTCCTCTCCCAATCCCTCCCAGTTCCATCCAACAAAACTTTACTTTTATTATGTAAAATAAACACATAAATACACACAAATATGTATGTTTACACTAGTAACGATTCTTCAAAAATACTGAGATTAAAATAGAAAATAAGAAAAAACAAACAAAAACAAACAAAGGTAGATTCTGCTGCTTGTGAACTCCACTCTGGTGAGAAAGTTCCATCCTCCTTGTTTGCGCAGCAGAGGATAGTAACAGTGATTACTTTCTGGAATTGTTGGAGGGGTTATGGCATCTATTGTAAGATCCAAAGATAGTGCATCTGTTTTATGAGGTCCTTGATAATCATAATGTGAGAACTCCTTGCCTAATGCTCGCACACCACCGATTTTCCTTGGTCGTCATGGTACGAGAACTCCTTGCCTAGTGCTGGCACATCACCAGTGTTCAGGAGATTTTATTGCCCCCTCTGCTTCCTTTCTGGTATTGTTTGCAAATACTTCTTACCCACCATTTGAGGAGCGTGGTGGGAAAACACACTGCTCATTACAAAGCTCACAAATTAGACCC
Source organism: Peromyscus nudipes (assembly GCA_902168325.1). Lineage (NCBI taxonomy): Eukaryota > Metazoa > Chordata > Mammalia > Rodentia > Cricetidae > Peromyscus > Peromyscus nudipes. Next base: position 31,146 of record CABHPH010157362.1, on the reverse strand, counting down.
CTGTGTGTGTGATGCTGTAGCGTTCAGAACCAGCACATAGATTCAGGACTTTTAGACGTTTTAGTCTGTCTTAAAATTTTTTCAGTTAAAATGCTACCATCTAAGTTATTTTATTTCTATTTTTAAAACAATGTATTTCCAAAAATCTCCTCATCTAACATTTCAGTAAACAAGTAAATAAGTCAACCAGCTGGATGATGTATATGTAGGAGTACTACTACTGGACAAGGCAGTACATACATTCAAACCAGCAGGACCAGAGACTACGTCTGCCATCCTAGCACCTGGAAAGTAGAGACAGAAGCCTCAGAAGCAGATGGGCATCTTCAGCTGCAGTGAGTTCAAGGCCAGCCTGAGCTACATGAGGGTAAGAAAGAAAGGGGAAGGCAAAAAAAAAGACAAAAGAAGAAAAGAAAATGAACCTCACCTATCCAAGAACCTCTAATATTATTCTTGAAGATTGCTTTACAAAACAAAACAAAACAAAACAAATGCCTTTTCTATTCAACCTGCAAGAGGGTCTCCCTCCCCCTCCCCCACATCTGGTACAACCAGCACATGCTTGGGAGCATCATGAGGATGTCAAGGAGACAGTGCTGATAGAGCCATGCTGGACGGCTTTCTTCTCTGTGTAGATACTGCCCACTCACTAGCTCCACTCAGCACCAGCTGGGTCACAGAAACACAGGCACAGCTCAATGTATGTTTGGGGCTTTTCAAATGTTCTTTTCCTGCTTCCTATGTGACTGCCTGAGTTATCATTTCATTTCTTGGAATTTTCCACCCAGGAAACACCATCAAAAGATCCGTTGTGAGATCATGATTCCGAAAGCACGGACTGTGGACAGAGGTAAAGCAAGGGTGCTGGAAGGGAGAGGGAAGCATTGGGAGACAGGAAGGACCAACTAGCGAGGTACCAGGCAGAGAACTTAATACTAAATGACAGGCACCATGATGTTACCATTCTGCTGCGTTCAAGAACAGTTGCATAGTGTTTGAAGCCCAATGCAGGTCAGTGTGAGGATGCAGCCATCCTCCTGAAGAATCCACACAGAGCCCAGTGTGTGCAGGAACTTGACTTTCCTGGAAACATTTGTAGAGTCTGCACCTTCTCTACCTTCCATGCCCAGGTGCCCAGAAAAGAAGACACCCAGCCCAACAAGACACAAGTGTAGCTCTGTGTCCCACAACTTACAGAACGTCAGTCCAACGCTAGGGAGCCAATACATGTCAGCTGAGGAATTGATTAAGTCTATTAGAGGCCGTGTTATGGACTCGCTACCAGTCCCAGACACCCAGACCTAATAAATCATTAACACCAGAGAGGCTCCACGCCACTGGTATGTCTATTATCGACCAATAAGATTTATGTGGGAGAACCCCCTGAGCACTCTGTCTGTACCACCCCAAGTTACACACGGCTAACGAAGACTTAGGGCCCTTACCCACAAGGACAGATGCCTTTTCTAAAGTCACTCGGCTTAGGTCCTTTCACACTCACATTCTGTCCTCTGTGAGGTGTCTGTGATGCCACGTTCATATCCCACATGAGGGAAGGCTGACTGGGTAAGGAGTGGGAGTTCCTGATGAATATCAGGCACGTGTGTGACTTCACCCTTCGTCTGTGACTTGGCTCAAGCACTCTTACAGCCAAGCCACCTCTACAGCCCCCGAAACAAATCCTAACTCAGCATTCCAAACTTCAGTTTTGACCATCAGCCACTCTAACTGAGGTCCCAGGTGTTTCTACAAAACCAGGTGGTGCAGGTCACCTGCAGACCAACAATTCAGCACAAACTGGGAACATCTCCTCTGGGGCCCGAGATTCAGCAAATAGCTGAACAAGCCACTCAAGCTAAGAATGAGTCCCCTCTCATTTCTTCTTATTAAAGGAATGGCAGCCTCTTTTAAAGAAAAGAGTTTATTTGAGATCAAGATAGGAGATATGATACAAGTCTGAACACATGATGGCACCAGACAAGAGCGTGAAGGCTATACATGGGGAATATGTATGTGAAATTGTCATCCTGTGGCTCACAGTGTACCTGTGACACCAAATGACTCAGAGTCTGGTGACAATTCAGAGATGCCTGAAGGTGAAGAGTGAAAAGGCAGTCTGAGAAGAGAAGTGAAATGTGTCCCCACGAGACTCCATCTGGGCTTCAAGGAAGGGAGCTCAGACAAAGGATGGAAAGAACAGAGTCCTGGGGCTGTGGTTAGATAGGAAAGACCAACTCATGGGATGGGTCCTACGGTGGTGTGACTGTCTAGGAAGCAGGGTTTAAGCAGCTTGGGTACTGTCATAGTACCCTCTTTAGGAGTCTGGAGATTGAACTGGAAGGTGTTGGTTTTATGGCGCAATGTTATTCATTAAGTGGCGCTGTTACCCTCTGAGAAAAGCCACAAGGCACGACCAAACCCACTATCAGAGTTTTATCAGGAGAAGGGAGGGGCAGAAAAGAATGTGATCAGGCCTATGGAAGACATGTGCAGGGAGCAGGGGGAGAAGAAGGGGGAGGACTCTGTGACCGCTTTTTATGCATTCCCCGGTATATGGGCAAATGGAACTACACCACGCCTGTGCATAGATTGCGTGATCACACTGCACGCAAATTACACGGCCATGCAGTGTATGGATTATGTAGGACATAAAGCCCTGGAATGACTAAGCATCTGAACAGCGCTTGTGTGGTCATGGAGCTGGGGGAGTAGCCAGGAATTCCAACAGAAGGAAGGGGTTTCAAGGTGATGCCCTTGTCTGGGGATAGGAAGTGGGATATGTGGTGCTTAGATCCCAGTCTGTAAAAACAGGGCTTTACTGGCTATCCGAAGTAGAGTGCTGGGGATTCAATGGAGCCATGCATGTATTCTGTGGTGTGTTAGTAAATGATGGTTAGTGCTGTTACCACTTACCTTCTGACAGAGCAGCCAAGGCTTGGAGAACTCAAGCAGACAGCCACAATCACACAAAAGAGAGGCTACATCAGGACTAGAAAAAAAAAGTCTTTCAAGAGCTGCCTCCAAGGGAAATAGAATTTGGGGTAAGAAGCAGAGTTTCAGGCATTTGGGAGGCATGCTTCAGTATCTGAGGGGTCCCCACTAAGTTCTGACACAAGCAGGCCCATTACTTGGCCTCCCTAGGACTGGCCGTCCTTGGGGGCACAGTGAGGTAATGTCACTTCCACACAGTCTGAAGTTACATGGGACAATGTGCTGGTTGCAAAGATTGTATTACTCACTCCTGGGCCAAACAGATGGCCTTGCACTGGCCCCAGGCACAGCATCTACGTGTGAACTAGGGCCTTGGATTTAGATTTACTGTATGACAGGAGGTTGCTTCATATTCCGAGATGGATCCCAAAAGTGACAAGACACAGTGACTGGGTCCAGTGCCCTCACCCTGTCCCTCTCCTTTGGAAGAGCCAGGTAAACATCTGTCTCCTGGAGACAGCAGAGATGCTCTGTGAGAAGACTCTGAAAACTGCCACTCAGCCTGGCAGAGCCTCATCAGCTAGAGCCCTTGACATTTCCATGAAACAGGAGAGGCGGCCCCACCATGCGGAGGCTCCTTACTACTCTGGGCACACCATAGACATGCCTCTGTCCTCCTCTGTTCTGCTGGCTCTGGAGAGAAGCCAAGTCAAAACAAACATTTATTGAGTATCTACTGTGTGTCAGATGCTTCCTCTCCTCATCAGTCCTTACACACACACACACACACACACACACACACACACACACACACACAGCTGAGGCTCCAGTCTCTTTAGAATCACTAGCTTGGGTCAGGAGAGATACATTTTCTGATTATGGTGTGAAGGTCAAGGAAGGTCACGAACACTGGAAAAGCTCTCATCTTTCTGTTCCTCCTTAGGCCTCCACAGTGTTCGTTACCATGTTAAAGACTCTGGAAACAAAGCAAAGAAGACATCCAGCTATTTCATCTAACCTGAGTTTTTCCAAATTGTTCTATTTTTCCCTGCAGAAGACCTTTTAATCATCTTTTTAAAATTAATGTTCTGCCAAACGCATTTTGGAAACCTGAACTCTGCTAGCAATTTCTCTGTAATTAGCTGTTTTTGGCAGCCCCAGGCAGGCGTCTTTCATCGGGTTATTCCTTAGACCAGGGTGACAAGAGAGCTGGGGGTGCTGCATTTCCAGGTGGCCCATTCACACTCTTCCTGCCTTTCCTCCAGGTTATTGATCCTTCTCTTTCTTGAGAGTCTGCCCCGGTACCTTTCCCCCGTCTCTTTGTTAGCAACTCAGTTTCACTCTGTCTTTTCAGAAGGATGAAAAGGATCCTTTTCAGGGGGCAATGAATCCAGGTGAATTACGCATCAGGTGCAGCTGGCCGGCCTGTTTCCCTGAGGCAGCTCTAGGCATCTGGACCTGTGCTAGGAAAGCAGAGTTCTCTTTGGATGCAGACAATGCTGCTGCTGTGCCGCGGGCAGAGACATTCCAGGCATTCTTTAACCAGCTCTGGTCAGGAAAGAGGCTGCAATCCTCAATGTGACCCTAAAAACCAAATGAGACCAATCTACTGTCACCAAATAACAAAGTAGAGCTTGGAGAAAGTGACCTTGAGCAGAAGACGGTTCTCACTTCATACATTCCTGTAGGAGGAATTAGGAAATGCACACACTTCCTGCAGGGAAGTGGCAGGCGCTTTGTGAACTTGGGTGCAGATAAACTTGTGTTTGCACTCTAACTCTGGCAGCACACGAGCTCCATGACCTTATTTCTTATGGTCTTTAAGCCTTTTCTTTTCATCCACAGATCACATGCAAGGATGGTATGGGAAGGGGGCAGGGCCAGCCACTTTTGTCTCCCTTGTTCCTGTGATCCACACTGAACAGCTAACATCATAGTATGAATTATTTATAAGATGGGTCCTATCAGAGAGCTGGGGTTGGGAGTGGGGAAATAGAGAAAAGAAGAAAGGGTTGTGGAATTGAAGAGAAACTAAAAAATGTCCAGAGACAGGCTCCTAGGTATACCAGCACAAGTAATGGCCATAGGAGGCTTGTGGACGTACAGACTAGGAAACTCTAGGGGAGAGTGGAGAAAAGCCCTTGGAGAACTGAGTCCTGACTGTTAGTTATTTTTACGATGTTGGTTAAACGGCGCTGCCCCTCCTGGCGGAGAAGCGTGCTGATTAAAAGAATCATAGCCATGGTTAACTTTTTAGAGCTTTATGGGGGGGGGGAGAGATAGAGAGAGAAAGAGAGAGACAGAGAGAGAAGGAGAGAGAGAAAGAGAGAGACAGAGAGCGAGAGGGGGGAGGAGGGAGAGAGAGAGGGGGCCGACGGGAGAAAGGAGCGGAAAGGAAGAGAAGGAACAGAGCACCCACCCTCTTTTTAGGCTGGGACACCATCGAAGGCTGATGACGTAATTAAAGACCAAACCCTTACACTGACATCATTGCTCAGAGTAAGACGTGGGCCTCTGGTGTACAGTGTGAGCTAGGAACCACTTCTTTGACCCTAGCAATGATGTTTTCCTGTTCTGGCCTCAGATGACCACCTGGCCAGAGAACATCCTGGCTGTCTCCCTCAAGCATGCCAGAGGTGTGGCACACAGAACCGCACAGTGCTGAGTTTAAAGGGATCTGCTTCAGTCAATTTCCTCAGTCTACAGGCAGGGAAACTGAGGCATAGGAGAACACTTGTCCTGTTCAATGTAACTGGATCCTGTTCTCCTGAGTGCCATGTATTTGTCTTGCCCTCCCACCATGCACCAGGTCACTGAATGTCAGCCCCTGGCAGAAAACACACAGGATGCTGTGAGTTCAACTCCAAGCTAAGAAGGTTCCTAAGAGACTGATTTCACTCCTCCTCTCCTGCCTTCTTGAGCATCTTGCTGGTGCATGGAGCTTCTTGAAATGTGGTGGTGAGACAGCCAAGAACCTGGAGCCGAGTTCTGAGAGGCAGAGCAGGGTCATCTAAGGCCTCAGAGAGCCACCACAGAAGTACAGCTTGACTTTCATGAGAAAAATATCTCTATTGTATCTGGTGTGTCTAATACAGACTGACAACAGGAGTGTATTGTCTATTTCAATGTCAGTTCCATATTCCAGCTCTTTACAACTTTAAATAATTTGTATCTGTTTATTTACATTTAATTTAAATTTAATTTTTGAGACTTTTATATATGAATATTACATAATTACTACCTCCCCTCCCCCTCCCCCTCTAACTCTCCCCATACCCCCATTTACTCTCAAATCCCCTCCAACACACACACACACACACACACATACACACACACACGTACGCACATGCACGCATGCACATATGCACACATGCACACACTGAGCACATATCCCACTGAGTCCATTTAGTGCTGTTCATATGTATGTGTATCTAGGGATGCCTGCTTGGGATTGAACAACCTATCAGGCCTCCTCGTCCTGGAGACAACGGATTCTCCCTGTCCCAGCAGCCATTGATTGCCTATAGCTCTTCATTGAGGGGTGGATGGGGCCTTGAGATTTCCCCTGTTCACATAGGAATGTCAACTGAGTGTGCCATCAGCTGATAGTGTAAACAGACATGGCTGTTCAGGCAGCCATGTTGTTGAGATTTCATGGCTGTAGCTTCATGGGTGACGCTATCTAGCAGCCAGTGTCCTGGCAGAAGAGGGCGTGGTGACATTGTGATAACCTTTCTCTTAATCTTCCTTCATTTGAGAAGTACATAATTGCTACTAATTGCTCCATGCCAAGACTTATGCTCTGTACCCTCCCCTACTGTCTGACATGTCACTGAGGGGACTAAGATGAGCAATTTGAGTTAGCAGAATTCTACAGAAGATCATGTGACTTTGGACACCTGTTCTTAACCAGGTCACAGCAGATCAACATGACCCAGTAATGCATCAAATGACACACAGGAGGCACTCACATTAGATAATAGCTATCAATAATTTAAATAAGTATCCGGGCGGTGGTGGCACACACCTATAATCCCAGCACTGGGGAGGCAGAGGCAGGCAGATCTCTGTGAGTTCAAGGCCAGCCTGATCTACAGAGTGACTTCCAGGACAGGCTCCAAAGCTACACAGAAAAACCCTGTCTCAAAAAAAAAATAATAATTTAAATAAGTAATCAATGTGTAAAATCCTGGCATTATGAATAATACATCTTACATTATGACATAGGCATCCTTCTCTAAACTAAAATTTTACATAATTCTTAGATAAAACTCTATTTCTTTATTTTTTTTATATTAGGTCTGGTTATGTTTGCTTCACCAGTCCTAACCCAACCCAGTAGATAAAAATGATAATTCCTAAGAGATAAAGAAAGAATCAGGGGGCTAATCTGGAGAGGGGGGTAGTTACCCAGCATGCACAAGGCCTTGGGTTTGGGCCCCAGCACAGTGCAAGCCAACAAACAACAGCTTTAAAAGAGGACTTGATTTAAAAGAGGACTCGGTTGAGGGGACATTTCATCACCGTTCCTGGCAGTAGCTACTTGCTTGTGTGAGACTCACAGCTGATGTTTTTCTGTTGCACTCTGAGTCCTCATAGAATGGTCCATGGACCAAGAGGAGCTAGTCATGTGCTTGGAGACCAGATGTGATAATAGCTCACCATGTGACTTGAGGCAAAGGCCTTCTACTTTCTGAGTCCTAGTCGCCACACTACAAGTAAGAGATGGCTGGGAAAGGTTTGCCCTGAGGACATCTTCATTTGCACTGCTGGAAACCCACACAACATGAGCACAGACTGGTCACTTCAATGAAATCTCCATAGAGAGTCACTACCAGACACTGGGAGTCCCCTCTCAAGACACACATTAAATGAACATTACTCCCTTGCATATTCAAGGCGTGTGTTAATTTCAAGACCACTGCTCCTGAGAGGTTAGTGTTAGCACTGTATCATGGAATCCTTTTTCCTAAGGCATTCACTACAGCTACTTTTAAAACTTCTTCTGAATATTTTAGGATTAAAGAAGGCTTCAAGATAAAAATTGAAATGTCAATAATCCTCAGATCTGATCTCCTTTCCAATCATGCTTGTTCAGTCTGTTATTCAAAAGGAGTTGACAGCAGCATGAGGCAGCCCAGGCTCTCAGGGTAAAGGGAAAGCCTGACTGCCTATCTGTTCTTAAGACGTGTTTCTGTAGTCACATGGGTGTCCTGGCATCTGTCCTAAAGATGGCTGCATTCTGTGCTTTTTGCCTACTGTACACCCCTGTTAGCATTCAGACACACTCCTGGCCTGCCCAGCGCCCTGATGACATCATCCTATGTAAAGTCCTCTTTAAGAGAGACCCCTCCCCCTTCTCTCTCTTCCTTCCTCTCTTGCCATGAGGTAGTGTGCACCTTATCCCTTCCTTTTCTTTCCTTTTCTTTCCTTTCCTTTCCTTTTCTTTTCTTTTCTCTTTCTCTTCTTCTTCTCTTCTCAGACCCTGTCTGTTTTCTCTTTCTTCCTTCCTTCCCCCCCTTAATAAAACTTTCCACGTGGGTGTCGTGTCTGCATGGTGTGAGTGACTTTCTGCCCTGCCCCCTTGGTCACCAGCAGCCATGTCTGCATGGCCTGTCTCCCTCACCTGGTGTGGGGCACCATGGCTCCATCTGCCGAGGCCTCTCTCCCGCCATTTTACAAAAATTCCATGTTCCAAAGCTCCCAAGTGGCCAGAAAATGGAATGATAGTGAGGGAGGTTTGGAAGGAGCCTCAAGGAAGAGATACTCCCAGGAGAATTCTAGGTGGTGACTTCCCAGACCCTACCCCATGTACCCATCTGTACAGGGGACCAGAGATCAGAGGAACTCCCCAGACCCTACCCCATGTGCCCATCTATAAAGGGGACCAGAGATCAGAGGAACTCTCCAGACCCTACCCCATGTGCCCACCTGTACAGGGGACCAGCGACCAGAGGAACTCCCCAGAACACAGGGAAGTTTCCCAAGACCATGTTGCAGACACTGACCTTGTTGCCATAAGAAAGCAATTAGCAGTGCACTGCTGGGAGAATTAGCTTCCCTCGTGGCTAGACATCGCTGTGGGCTCTCCTCTCCTCCTCCGTCCTGGGTTCCTGACTGATATTTTCTTTGCATTTCTTTGCATTTCTTTGTGTGTTTTCTTCTTTGTACACACCAAGGTTAGGTAAGCCTCGGCCTTTATTAGTTTTTCAAACAGTAAGTCAACCCCCAAGAAACACAGTGAACTTAGCTGTTGTTACCTTAGTTTGGGGTCCATGTTGATTTCTTTATCTTTTATTGTTTTTGTAACCTTAATAATCTTGAGGAATACTTGGCCAGATACTCTGAAGAACTGCCACAGACTGGGGTTGTTTCACTGTTAAGACAGGTGGCCCAGGTGTTGTGAAAGATGTCAGAGACTCCACATACGCGGATACGGGAACCTTCCTCAACTGGAGGGTGTAGTGTTTCTTCACTGCAGAGTGACTATGTTTCCTTTTATTCTTCTTCTTCCTTAAATATGAGCCACTAAACATAGCCCACCCTGAGTAGGCAGAGCATAAATTAAACATGAGGAGTGATTAATGGTATCTTTTTATGTATAAAAAAGTCTCATGTTCTTGCATATGGTAGTAGTGATGGGGCTCTGTGTGAGTGTGTGTTATGTGTGAATAGGTGCCCAGGAAGTCCAGAAGAGTATTAGATTCCCTGAGTCTGAATTTACAGGTAGCTGTGAGCTGCTAGACATGAATTCTGGGGAACAAACTCGGGTCCTCTGCAAGAATAGCAAGCATTCTTAGCTACTGAGTCAGCTCTCCAGCCCCAAATGGTATCTTTCTAAATTTAATTTCAAATTTATTTTTGCTGGTATTTAAAAATACAACTGATTTTTTCATATTGCCCTTATTTGTAAAGATTTGGTATGTAATTTACTTATCAAGTCATTCTGGATATTATTTCAAAATTTCTTTGTTCAAAATCGCACCTGTTGTAATTTGACCTTTTCCTTTCTAGCTCTTACATGTATAATTTCCTGCTCTTCTATATAGACCAGTGCTTTCAGTATAATGTGGGACTGATGTAGCTTTACCGCTTATTATTGCCTCATTCTCAAAGCTTTAAATAGGTCATGGTGTCTATTAGAACACAGACTAAGACAGAAGTTGGTACAAGGAGTGGGGTATTGCTGTTGAAAGGATGAATAGTGCTGGTTGCAGTGCTGGTTACCAGTGGAAAAGTCACGAGCCATGGCCACGACTACCAGAGTTACAGAGAGCTTTATTGGAAGGAGGGAGGGGATAGGAGAGAGGAGAACCAGGCCTGGAGAGAGAAAGATGGCGGGAGCAGAGCAGAGCAGGGAGCAGAGCAGAGAGAGTGTGGGGTCTGCGTCCAGCTTTTTAAGGAGCGCACGAAGTTGCCAGCACCCCCTGATGACGGAAGATGTAAGATCCCAAGCTGCGCATGTGCAGGAGTGAGGGCAGGCTCCTAACAGTTGTGACGGGCCTGACCATGGTACTTGTTGGTGGAATATGGACTTTGGAACTTCGGCTTATGAAAGCAGTTGAACACTTTAAGTGGGGCTTAGGGGCCATACTAGTAGGAGCATGGAAGACAGTGGTGCCGAGAGCAGTGTAGATTATGATGGTCTATTTCAAGAAGTTTCAGAGGAGAAGATTATTAGTAAGTAGCCTAAAGACTGTTCTTGTGATATTTGGGCAAAGAATGTGGAAGCTTTCTGCCCTTATCCAAAAAATGTGCCCAAGGCTAAATTTATTAGCTAAATTAAATTAATGTATTTGCTAATTTAGCAAATCTACTTTGCTAAAAGTTGTTGCTTTCTTGTTCACCTGTCTCTTCTCATTTCTATGGTTATCAAGGTATCTGACCTCAGACAACAAAGCCCCAGTCTGTGACAGGCTGAGATAATAAAGAGATGAGCTGAAATAAAACATCCCACATATAGAGTTGAGGCCTTGGACACCAGCACTAGGATGCCAGGTCTGCTGATCAGAGAGTAGGTATGCTTGTGTTTTTATTGGGCCTCTGGCCTCCTGTGTGGGCCTGAGGTCAGATGCCTTGGTGACCATAGCGATGGGATGAATTTGAATGAAGCACTGGGCTTTCTGAGCACAGGTGAGGTGCTCTCAGGAGACTCTGTCAGCACTGGCCTCCTGTGGTTGTTTAGAGAAAAAAATGAGGGTACTTAGTAATGATTTAATTATACAGATTGCAATGACTTGCTTTGTTATTGATTTTATGTGTTCAAAGAGTCTTTAAAGCGATTATTCTTAGAGTGGGCAACCACCACAGCATTGATTTCTGTGAGGCTGAGGTTACCTGGAGAGATGCCAATCTACTTGGACAGAATACATTGGAAGTAAAGTGGTGGCTCTGTTCCAGTGGGGCTCTGGGAGAAGGATGCTGAATGTGGAGTGAGCAAGGGAGCTGGCTCAAGGCAGGCTGCTTAGAATAAAGCTGGTGTGGTCTGTGCACACTCCTCAAGCCCAGAGCTTAGACAGGACATCCCACACTGACACTCCCAACCCTGGGGATTTTGGAAACCAGGCTAAGAAGCCATCAAAACAGTATATAGATTAAGATCACTTAACCTGATGCTGCTTAAATTTGCAAATATAAAGAAATGCATGAGTAATGCTAACAGTGACTGTCTTTTGGTAGATAACATGTTATCTATTTCTCTATATAATATACAATAAATATATATTTATATAAATAAATATATAATCTATAACAAAGTTTTATATTTAGAAATATATTGGTATAGCCGTATCCAATATTCCCATTTTTAGAACCATACTCTTGGAAGGCAACTGAAAAAATATATAAATGCTATATAACAAACTATAACAGCTAGTGAGCTGTACATTTAAAAATTATCTATTGTGAAATGAGTGTAATAAAGATAAGAAAGATAAAATGAATGTTGGCATAGTTATAACATAGAATTTAAATTTGACTTTAAGTCATAAGGGTTTACAGATGGAGAGTTGGCTCCATGGTTAAAAGCACTTTCTACTTTTAAATTAATTAATTGATTTATTTTTAAATTAAAATATTTATACAATATATTTTGATTGTGTTTTTCTTTTCCAATACCTCCTAGATCCTCTCCACCTTCCTGCCTACCCAACTTTATGTTCTTTCTCTCACAAACAAAACAAAACAAAAAACATAAAAACACAAAAATGAAAATAAAAACAAACAAGAAAAAAATCAATGAGACAAAAAAAATGCCTAAACAAAGCAATATGAAACAAAAAGTTAGCTCACACACACAAAAATCAAAACAAACAATGACATGGGACTTGGTTTTTGTTGGCCAACTACTCTTGGGCATGGGACAAGCCCTAAAGTGTAGTTAATGTACCCAGCGACACTCCATTGGAGAGAACTAGTTTTCCTTTGCCAGTGGGTATCAATTGTACATAGTTTCTTGGTTAGAGAGGAATCTCTTACCCACTGCCCCATCTCAACACTTGCCAGCTTACAGAGGACCTGGGTTCAGTTCTCAGCAGTCACATGGTGGCTTACAACTGTCTGTAACTCTAGTTCTGGGGGATACAATTCCCTCTTCTGGACTCCATGAGGCTCAGGCATACATATGGTACACCGATAAACTTGCAGGCAAGACAATCATACACATAAAATAAAAATAAATCTTTCAAAGGTAAAGAGTTCGGGTATTTTTTGGTGAAAACATTGACACATAAAAAGAAAATACAAGTTACAGATTCTATTGATAATTTTAATATAATCTTCTGTAGAATAAACATTAACAGCTGATGAGATGGCTCAGTGGGTAAAGGTGCTTGCCTTTGTTATAGTTACAATTTGAGCCCATTCCCTGGAACTACATGGAGAAAGGAAAGAACAAATTCCCTCCGGTTGTCCTCTGGTTTCCACATGCATGTTAGGGCACCCTCATCCTCCCCAACACAAAACAAGCAAATATAAAGAATTAAATAAGCATTAAAATGCTTTCAGGCCTTAGCTTTGGCCATCAGGATCTGAATGACTATTTTCTACTCACCTTTGCTTTATTTTGTCTGTTTTCTCAGTGGTCATGGTTTCAAGCATGCACGGAAAGTTTGTATCTTAAGACCCTTGTGAGGTTAGAACTTTGTTACTTAAAGTCTAAAGAAAGTAATTGAGCCTTAAAGGAGAGTAATTTTTTATAACCATCTAATTTTCTCTCTAAGCTCTGGATTAAATGGTTATACAGTTATCAAACCAATGGCTAGCACAATTTCACCCATTACTTAGAAACCACGTTAAACGTTCATGCAGAGGCACAGAGTGAAATGAGCTCCACAGCCTGAGGCTACATGTCACCCCTTAACTGAAGGTGAGGCTCTGGTATGCATGAGGAGTCATCAGCCACAGCCACTTCCACTGGGTAGACGTGGAGAGCTCACACTTGCTTACTCTCCTGCAGAGCACCCTGTATTCCATCTCATCTGAGGGACCTGTGAGAGCTGCTATATTAAAGCCCTGTTGAACTTAGATTCCCATGCCTCTACACTTCTCACAAGGCCACTGCACTGTATAATGCCCATCTCTGTGTATGCAGTATACCCTGGACCCCTGGATGCTGGTCATACCAGGCAGTTCCTCAGAACCCCCAGTAGCCAGGACCCTGAAATTTATACAAATCCCCATTCTACCATGCTTGGCTGCTCACCACTCTCTCAAGCACTGAACTTCAAGATTCAGTTGAGTTGATTTTTTTTTTATTTTTCATTTTTATTTTCGTGTGTGTGTGTGTGTGTGTGTGTGTGTGTGTGTGTGTGTGTGTGCATCATGTACATGCAGGTTCCTGAGGAGGCCAGAAGAAGGAAGGTGTTGGATCCCCTGGAACTAGTGTTACCACGTGAGCCACCATATGAGTGTTGGGAACTGAACCCAGGTCCTCTACAAGAGCAGCAAGTGCTCCAAACTACTGAGCAATCTTTCCATCCCCTGAATTATTATATTAACCAGAAACTGGAATAAATATCAGTGTAGACATCACAGGAAGAAGAGGCGGTTAAAAATGAAGGAGTTTGACACTTTGCCCAAATCACTCTGTAGTCCTTAAAATAGTAAGTGCTTAACACTTCAGCGTTTCACAATGGATGCCCACTAACTCTACTATTATGAGAAATAGTGATCAAACCAACACTATATATTAGTAATATTATAGGGTTATGTGCCAAGTTTCAACGAGAGCTAAAGACACAAGTAGAGCCTTCAGTCTAGCAGGCTAAATTGCCTAAGTGCTTGTCCATTATGATTATAGTGCCTAGAAATATTTAATCAAGGCTGAACTTCCTCCCTTTCCCTACCACCAGAGAAAAACAGGATAAAGGTAGTTTTGTTGTTGTTGTTGTTGTTTTAGTTTTTTAAAACTAGATCTTAGCCAAAAGCTAAGGAGTAACATTTTTTTAATTTATTTTTTTATTTTATAATTTAATTTAATTTTACATATCAGCCACGGATTCCCTTGTTCTCCCCCCTCCCTTCCCCCCCTGGTTTTCCCCCAGCCCACCCCCCATTCCCATCTCCTCCAGGGCAAAGACTCCCCTGAGGATTGAGTTCAACCTGGTAGATTCAGTCCAGGCAGGTCCAGTTCCCTCCTCCCAGGCTGAGCCAAGTGTCCCTGTATAAGCCCCAGGTTTCAAACAGCCAACTCATGTACTGAGTACAGGACCTGGTCCCACTGCCTGGATGCCTCCTAAACAGATCAAGCTAATCAACTGTCTCACTTATCCAGAGGGCCTGATCCAGTTGGGGGCTCCTCAGCTATTGGTTCATAGTTCATGTGCTTCTATTCGTTTGGCTATTTGTCCCTGTGCTTTATCCAACCTTGGTCTCAACAATTCTCACTCATTATCATTTTAAATTATGTGGACTTGTATATATCCATGTATGGGTATGTACACTTGATGGCAGGTGTCCGTGGAGTTCTGAAGAGGGTGTCAGATCCCCCAGAACTGGAGTCACAGGCAGGGAGAGATGCTTGACTTGGGTGCTGAGAAACAAACTCAGGTCCTCTGCAGGGGCAGTAAGCATTCCTTACCACTGAGCGGTCTCTCTAGCTGGGGATGTCTGATGTAGTGCAAGCTTAGGCCTTCACAAGGCTCAGCTCTAATTTGCAATGGGCTTACCTCTCATGCTTCCTGTGGGAAGCTTTCTGAAGGACTTCCCTGCAGGTGGTGCTCAGAGCCCCAGGTCACTTCCATGCTGCTCTTCCACCATCTTTGAGGGTTTTGTGCTTCTGGCTGTGCAGGTAGGAGACAGAAAAAAAGAGAGAGAGGTATTCCAGACCCAACTGCCGTGGACCACAAGAAACAGACTCACTAGATTCTGGGTAGAGATGGTTTTAATCTCCATTTCTCTATCCCACTGACAACACACACACATACATACACACACACACACACACACACACACACACGCACGCACGCACGCACGCACGCACGCACGCACGCACGCACGCACGCAGGCGCAAAATGGATATTTGGTGAGAATTAAAAGCCTTTGCTCCATGTCCTAAATGAAATAGGACCAGCAGAAGAATGCTCCCATTAGAGAGCTCATGGCTTCTTATGGCAGTTTGGTGTGTGCCAGGCTGGGCACCTGTATGGGCCTCTCAGAAGGAAACCACCAGTGTGTGTGGCTAGTGAGTTCTTGGTCTCAGACTCCTTTCAACCTTAAAGCAACTTGGGTTTGGCTTTCCTTAAACTAATTTACATTCTTAGGTGTATCAGTCAGGGTTCTTTAAAGGAACAGAAGTGATAGTGAATGGGTGTGTGTGTGTGTGTGTGTGTGTGTGTGTGTTTGTACATTAAACAAGGATTTATGAGATTGATGAGATTGGCTTGCAGGGTGCAATCTAGGCAGCCCAACAATGGCTTTCTCACTCTGGAGAGACAGAGAATCCGGTTGTTTGTCAGATGTGGCAGCTGTCCTAATCTGGAGCTGAGGCCTGGAGGATTCCTGGAGAGCTGCTGGTCTTCAATCTAAATTAAAAGCCTAAAAAAAGCAAGAGTGGGGGCAACAGGCAACAGTTTCCTTTCTCAGTGTCCTTCTATCTGGGTTGCTAACAGAGCTTCATTTGACACATTGTATCTACCAGGAGCTTCCTTTGACACATTGTATCTACCAGGAGCCTCCCTTGACACATTGTATCCACCAGGAGCTTCCTTTGACACATTGTATCCACCAGGAGGTGTCACCCTCAAGTAAGTGGGTCTTCCTAATTCAAATAATCTGTTCAAGAAGACCCTTCACAGAAGTGCCCAGACTTGCAATGGTTCTCAACCTGTGGTTTGCAACCCCTTTGAGGGTCAAACAATCCTTTCACAGGGGTTACACATCAGATACGCTGCATATCAGATATTTACATTACGATGTATAACAGTAGCAAAATTACAGTTATGAAGTAGTAACAAAAATAATTTTATGGTTGGGGGTCACATGTGGAACTGTATTAAAGGGTTGCATCATTAGGAAGGTTGAGAACCACTGCTCCAGAGGCTTGTGTTTTAGTTGATTTCAGATACAGTCAAGGGGACAATCAGTATTAGCCATTACATGGCACTTCAAAGTCTGTGTGTTCTGTCACTAGTTTCCTTGAGAACTGAGATGTGCACCAGTGAGCTCCTGCTTTTGTTCATCCTGGAGCCTTCTGACAAACAGAGCCCAACTCTAA
This sequence comes from Peromyscus nudipes, assembly GCA_902168325.1. Lineage (NCBI taxonomy): Eukaryota > Metazoa > Chordata > Mammalia > Rodentia > Cricetidae > Peromyscus > Peromyscus nudipes. The sequence goes on along the minus strand of CABHPH010157362.1, from coordinate 14,501 downwards.
CTATGAACTCTAACCTCAACCCATATTTTTTTTTATTTTCTTAAAACACATTTGAAATTAAGACAATTTCATGACTCTTCACCGATCCTGTCAACTAAGTGTGTGCTTATTGAGCATACATTGATTGGGTCTTACGTGGTGATATTTTATTTGTGCTTTAAAAAATAAAGCTTGCCTGGAGATCAGAGGAAAGAGCCAGCTACAACACAGAAGTCATGCAATGTTAGCACTCGCCTTTAATCCTATCACTTGGCAGGCAGGAACTCTGTGTGTTCAAGGCCACACTGGAAACAGAGCCAGGTGTGGTGGCACAAGCCTTAATTTCCAAAACTAGTTAACGATGGAGGTCTGTACAGACAGACAGGAAGTGAAAGAGCTGTGTAGGAAGAGGAAGTGATGTAGCTGAATGGAGAGAGCAAATCAGGTGGCAGAACAGCAAGGCATATAGATGTGGGTAGACAGGAAGTAACTCACATTTGGAAGCTGCAGAGTTGGTGAGGTAAGGTTGGCTGGTGGCTTTCCCTATTTCCCTGATCTCTCTAAGGCTTTCACCCCTATATTTGGCTCTGTGTTTTTTATTTAATAAGACTATTTAGAAATTTGTCTACAGTCTTATATCATCCGGAAGTGACAAGTCCAATTTCACTCCCTGGAAAAATGTTACATTAATGATATGGTACGTTCTGGCCAGTCATGGTGTGTACATGCCGACCTCGTAAGTTTACCTTCTAGTTGTGAAGCTGTGCCTTGGAGTAGCACGTTTCTTCTGAGGTAAAGACCAGCAGGAAAGTAAGTGGCTCACGCTGTGCTATCAGGTTGAAGGCCAGAGTAAGGAATGCTATCTACTTCCACCCTGGCAAGCTACTTCTGTGCACTTTGCAATCCAAACTCCTCCTCCTTGACTAGCCTTGATATGAAGGCCATCAGCATGGGAAAACTCATCCTGGTCTACAACTGTGAGAAAAAACTGCTTTTAAAATTCCAGTTGCAGGAATGGTTGTGAGGGGAGAGGGGTGGGATACTTTAGCCTGGCCTCAGGTCTTTGTGAGAAGGTAACACGTGGACAGACTTTGAGACCCTTGACTGTGGCCTTGTCCTTTCTTTGGGGCCCCCAGCATGTTGTACACTATAAAATCTCATTGCCTATGCGCTGCTTATTTTCTTTTCCCTTCTGACTCCTTTGTCAGTGGGAGCATTTGGAAGGAAGGAAATGTGTCTTGTGTGTCTCTCACATCAAGGCACTGAGTTAATTTTTCCTTCTGACATCTTAGTAAGTAGTTAAATGTCTGAGTTGTCCCTGGGCCTTCATAGTTACCCAATAAATAGAAATCTTACATTATTGGATGGACACACACACGGGGGTGGGGGGGTAGCAATGCATTTAAGAGAATTGAACTGACAAGGTATCAGGAGTAACTCACAGCGTTAGACATAACTTCATGTCCAGCTTGACAGCAAGTCAGTCTCTCCATGGCATCTGTCAAGTCAGGCTCCACACTGAATCATCATCACTTCTTCCACACATCACTCTAAGCACACAGCTAGCTGTAGGGTTTTCTTGGTACTGGAGCAAATTTCCTTTTGTAATTTATTGGCTAGGGCTCATGCTTAGAAGAACAGGATGAAATATATCCTCCTACAAACCATGGCTTCTTGTTAAAGACTGAGCCCAGAGCAGGCTGGACTTCTGGGGTGGTTCACAAACAGTCCTGGGCAGTCTGGGGTCTGGAGGTAAAAGGCTCTCATCAACTTAATATCCTTGTCATTACCAGGCCAAGTTTCAATGACATCATTCTTGCCTGAACACGTCCTTGTGATAGCTAATCCTGGTTGTCAGGGTGACACACCTGGGAAGACAGAACCACAATTAAGGACTTGCCTCCATCAGATTGGCCTGTGAACATGTCTGTGGGGGCATTTTCTTGTTGCTAATTGATGTAGGAGGGCCCAGGTTACTGTGGACAGTACCATTCCTAGGCAGGTGGGTCTGAACTATGTAAGAAAAGTAACTGAAATGAACCTGGAGTGAACCAGTAAACTACATTAGTCCATGGTTTCTGCTTCAGTTCCTGGCTTCCCTTAAGGATGGACTGTGATCTACAATCGGAGATAAGCCCTCTTCTTTCCCAGTTGCTTTTGGTCAGTGTTTGATCATAGCAACAGAGGGAGTAACCTGGACAGTCCACAGCATGTGAGCTCCACATAAGCTGCCTAGCTATTTTATGAGACGGATACTACCATTTCCTTAGGCTTCATGAGTTAAGGGGCTTGTCATGCTTATAGACCCAATGAAGGACGGGGCACTCCACAGTCCCTGTGTGACAGCCCTGTTCTGAGACAGACAGCCTTCTTTGGAATTTGTACATGGCTAAGAACAGTTCTTATAGGAAAGTTTCCCATGTAGCCTTCTGTCTAGCTGGTGCTTTAGCACCTACAAAACATTCTTAGATAAAACTGCTTGTGGAATAGGGCAGAGCATATGAGGATTTGTTCTTTTCTTTTTTTCTTTTTTTTTCTCTTTTTTTGGTTTTTTCGAGACAGGGTTTCTCTGTGTAGTTTTGGTGCCTGTCCTGGATCTCACTCTGTAGACCAAGCTGGCCTTGAAATCACAGAGATCTACTGGAATTAAAGGTGTGTGCCACCACTGCCTGGCCTAGATATTTGTCCTTCTAAAGCCCTCCATTCAGAGTGTTTGGGTCTATGTTTACAGTATGTGGATTCCCTCCTCTGGCCAATCTTTGGTCATGGATCCATGAGTCAGCATTTACTTTAAGCTTAGTCAATTGGAGTGTCTTCCCACCAGGAGTTTAGAATCGGGGCACCAATCAGCTGCTCAATGTTTTAAGACCTGTGAGGAGAACATGTGGATTTTTCTTCTTGAGGTTGTGTGATCTCTCTTAATATTATACATACTACGTTTATCCATTTTCCTGTGAATTTTGTGATTTTTGTTTTTCTTTAGAGTTGAATAGTAGATCCCTCATGTGCAGATCCTAGCCCTGTGTCTATATAAACAAATGTATGTGTGGGTACAGTATATAAACATACTTGTTTCTCTAGTTTCAATCCAGTCATGGATGTTTTAGGGTTTTTGGTGGATAAATGTATGAGAACATGTTCAACAGTGAAGGTGTAGTATCCAGTATAATGCTGTACAGCTTGAGAAGTGTTGTTCTAACCGAACAGAAGTTCTTTAAAACATCCAGACTTTGGATAGGGTGAATGTTGGTGCATGATGTTTTTAATGTTCAAGTTCTTTATGATAAAGTTTTAATTAATAAAAAGACACCCAGCAGGTGATAGTGATCCAAGGCCAAAGTGAGTGTTTCCTGCCACATTCATGGAGAGCAGGGGATGCTTATTTCTGGAGATGGGAATAAAAAGATATTAAAGAGCTGAGTGTGGGCAAGTATGCCTATGCCTGTAATCCTAGCACTTAGGAAGTTGCAAATTTGAGGGCAGCCTTAGCTATGTAGAGGGTTGGAGGTAAACCTTGGCTACATGACAAGACCTTTTCTCAAGAAATAAACCATCCTTTTGCCCACAACAATAAAAGGAAAACAAGCAGACAAAACCAAATAATAACAATGGCAAACCCCGAGTAGCTCAGAATCCCAAGCCTGAGTGACAGACGTTCCTCCCTTATAAGACGAAGTTACTGCTCTGGCCAGTTTATGAGAAGTTTCTTGACAATCCCCAAACCCTGACTTTTCAGGACAGCCTTGTAGCTCCCAGTAAACATGCTTGCTCCAGTCTTTGCTCAGGAAAGTGATGATAAGAGTGTTCATTGTAGCAATGTGCTTGAACCATGGCACAGGGATGTCCCCCAGGTAAAGGACCAGGGTGAGTGACTTCCTTTCTGTCTCAACAACACACTGGCTGGAATAAGGGGGTTGCTTACTGCTTGTTCCAGAGACTGGCCAGCAACTTCTCCTGACTGCAAAGCAGGGTGCTGTTTCTTGCACTGCCCCCTGCATGCCAACCACATGACCTATAATGCCCATACACAGTCAGCCACTATACTCCCTGCATGCCAACCACATGACCTATAATGCCCATACACAGTCAGCTACTACACTCTCTTAATTCCACACTGTATCTCTTGTTTCAGGCAGGCCAGGGTACCTCCCAGATTTTCTTTCCCATATGGATCTATCTGATGGCTACACGATTTGAGACACAAAAATGAAGTGGAATCTGGGCTGTCATGGTGAAAGACAAGCAGGGCCATCTGGTCAGCCCCAAGCAGCCCTTCTTCACTCCCTATTTCCCATGCACTTTGTCAGGTCTGCCAGCCCACAGTAGCTTCGGGCCCTCCACCAGGCACAGAGTCACAGCCTGCAAAGAAGCATATTACAAAGGGACAGCCAACTGTGTAGATGTCGTTTCCCAGATCCTTGCTAGCATTCTTTCATCGCATTTCCATATTAGCAGCCAGCTGGATACAACTTCTACTTTTCTGCAAGCTCATACTTGGCCAGTCTCACCAAGGCAGATGGAGCTAGTGACTTTCTTTGATTATTCTGTGCCCATCTTGAGATCTTCACTTTCCCACGTCAACATTTCTCTGAGTACTGATTAATCTATTAGAGTATTTATTTCCTATTTCCAGTGGTTCTGTTTTCATGACTGACACATGTGAAGTAGGAATAATGACAAATAATAAGATTAAGGCTTACTAACATGTTTATTTTGTGCTGCCATAACAAAATACCTGAGGCTAGATAATTTATAATAGAAAGAAAGTTTCTGTCTTACAGTTCTAGAGGCCTGAAAGTCTAAGATCTAGGAGTCAACATTTGGACTTTCTTATTATACGATTTTGTTCCACTTCAGAAGCTAAAGAGAAAACCAATAGACCATAGGGAGCCTGACATAGTCACAGGCGTGAAAGGACCAATGATGGTAGAAGTAGGCACCTCAGACCTGCTCTTCAGGCCTGGTGAATGGAGCAACCCCTGCTCTCCCAATGACTCTGTAAGACCATTTCCCCTTTTGTCTTTCCCACCTTTCTTCTTTACTTTTGAGGCAGGGTCTCACTAAGTAGCCCAGCTTGGCTCAAGACTCATGCCAATCCTCCTAGTCAACTTCCTCAGAAACCTCAGCAGTCTGCTTCCGGAAGGCGGATGTTACCTCCATGTTCTAACCCTCTAAGAAGGACTCCATGACCTTGGTGTTTCCTGCAAACACATGGGCTTGAGATGAAAAATGGAAGTGATGGTGGTGGTGCCGGTGAGTGAGGAGCGTCCGGTACCCCAGCCTCCTTTACTCCTTCGCAGTAACACCCACTCTCAGTTACAGATATAGAAACGGGCTCTAGGGAGTGCAAGTACCTTGCTGAGATGAGCTAGGTTCTCTTTGTTTGCCTGGCTGGCCCTTCACATTCTGAGACGTGCATTGCATTCCAAGCAGTTCCATCAAAATCGCATAGAAAGCCCATCTCCAGGATCTATAGGAACAGTGAACTGAAGTTTGTTAATTCCATCCCAGCTCCCTTCATCCTAATCCAGACTACTTTCCAGCCCATGCCAGTGTATAGTAGAGCACAGATATCCTTACAGCTATGAAGATTAACAGTGTCATTTATCACACCTGCTGCAAGGAAGCGTGTGTGATGCTGTACCTCAAGCACTCATCCCCCGCCCCCATCTAAACTGCACAAACAACATCATTAAGAAGAAAAACACAACATAAAATTAATGTGATTTTTGAAATGCCATAAACTTGAGATGAGCTGCAGACTGGGTCAAGAGAGCCATTTCTCAGTTTCTTTCTAAATGATGTGGACTGGGAATTCTTCCTGAGGTGTTGAGGGATGGATGCAGATTGTTGTGCTCAGTCCTGTCTCAGTGCCAGCCTGTGAGAGCCAGTTCCATCTGCTCTACCTGCAAGAGCTGGAAAGTTCGGTTGATGGATCTCAGGAGCCTTCCCTCCAAGGCTGATCATAGGGTGGGGACAAATCCAGCTCCTGACTGGGAGTTGCTGTTTAGAGGACCAATCATAGGAAAAGTAGGCTGCCATTAAGGGGCAGTATCAAAGGGGGCTTGCAGGGTCCCCACAGAATTTGATCAGTAGTATAATCAGTTCTCCAACTGCCATCTCTGTCCTTTACCTGGTGTGGTCCTCTGGGCTATTCAGAAAGGTTGAAAAGGCTGGGGCCTTCCTGACTTCTTACTGGTTGTTCTAGCACGAACTTAATACAACTAAGCAACTATATAGCTGCAGAGCACGTACTGGCAAGTATCAAAGCTACTTTTCTTTTATTTCAAACAAGGTCCTGTAACCATAGTAACTTGTGACAATATGTGTCAGAAGCAGCATCTTGCTTAGAGTGGTAACAGCGTGCTGAGAATGGGGGTGCCCTGGGGCTGCGTCTACCTCCCAGGAGAGAACTGTGACTAAGCTGACTTATGAGGCAGAAGAATAGCATAGAGACTATGATCGGGAAAGCCCTGTGGGGAGGCTGCAAAGTGATCATATGTAAAGAACAGGTTGACAAAATAGGAGGTTGAAGGCTTTGCAAAGGTAAGAAGTCTCTGGTGGCTGCTCCTCTGCTTCTCTGATCTTTTACGGATCTCTAATCAGCTTTTACTGATATCTGACTCCAGGTTTTTATTGATAAGACTAATTAGGATCATGATTCGCTACCCTAGCTGAGGCAGTCTAGATCTAGACATCTGTGCAGGTGCAGAAGAGGGCACAAAGATGCTCCAGAGTGTGTGGAGGTGACCTGTGGCTCAGGGGCGGAGACTTCAGATGCTCATAAAACATGTGACCCAGGAAGTAGTATGTAGACCTGTACCTCACAGATAAAGCAGTTCCAGGAAGCCTAAAATAACTATGCAAATGATCCCCAAACCCATGTTATGTGACATTAACTCCCTATTTCTTTATAGAGAGGAGCTTTGAGCTACTAACTTTGTCTGTTTTGGACTTCTTTCTTCCTTGGAAATACTACCTTTTCACAGTGAACACACTGACCTTGCTCTAATTGCTTGCTTTTCTTCAGTTCTTTGTTCTGGAACATAAGAAGCAGGAACCGCTTGGAGGTGTGCATTGAACCTATGTCCACCGGTACCATCACAGTGAAACCTTCACATCTTCCTGCTCTCCTCTCGTGGTTTTCCATGGAATGAGGCTGTGGACGACTGCTGCAGAATGTAGAGAAACATAAGGCTCTTTCCCCACTTGTCTGAACTGTAAAGAAATCCATTTTCATTTACCGTGTGAAACAAGACTATCACTCTCTAGTAGCAAATACAAGAGACCAGAGAAAGTGAGGCGGTTTTGATTTTAGGATTCTGTAGTCACTGGCATCGGACTAGAGAAAAGGCAAAAATGGCCTCTCTGCCGATTTGATACAAAATGATTTTTTAAATTCCCAATCACATTTATTTGCCACCCTGAATTCCCCATTGGCTGAATTCTCAGGGAGGTATACTGTTCCTGGTGTCCAGTATTACTTCCTCCCCAAATTCGCCATCCTATTGGTTCAGGACATAGAAACAAAGCCTTAGCTAGTGACTATTCTGGAGATTGAGATTCCCTCCCATTTCTAATAAGTAGATTCAGCCACATTATAGGCCAACTATAACTTTCCAACACTAGGATGAACTGAGAGCACCCAGACAAGCAGATGCCAACTTCCCGCTATGGAGGACAGGGACCTAGTGCCTCCTGCTTCTCTGTGACTCTCTGGTGTCTCTAAAGACACCTCCCACTGAAACTGAACCATGGTGATTTATTTCTTACATTTGCCAATTTATATTTTCAAATTTTCTTTGAACTACAGAGAAAGTAAAGTAGAAGCATATGGACCCAAGTGGGCAATGACAGTCCTAAGGCAGTATAGAGTCATGGATGCTGAGGGACCCTCTGTGAGGAAGAGCAGCATCTGCTATAGCTACTGGTAAAATTGCCAAATGCTATCCCACTTTGCAAAGCTGCTTCTGGGTCTGGCTCTTTTGTCCTCTTAGAGACCTGTGTTGGCTTTTTAGGTGACTCACCCAGACTATACCCAGACTTGTAGAGCAAAATCCCTGTCTCTGACATCTCCAACATGGTAGGGTAGCCCAACATCCCAATGTGTCAGTTAAAGGGAAAGGCAAAGGGGGTGCATTGAGAAGAAGAACAAATAGAGGAACCCATTAACCCCAAGTTTGTCCTTGGTGTATTTAAATGAGTTTAAGATTTCAACAGAGAAAGAACTGAGAGACAAGAGGAATGTGTAGTTTAGTCACTCTGGTCTCGGTGGGACTGGTTGGTCACTGTCTAAACATCAGTTCTGCAAAGTGTCAAAGATCTCCTTAACCTTTCACAGTGTAGGGCATAAGCAGGTCCTCATGAGATTAGCACTTCATTCCAGGATATAACCCCATTCTTGTGGTAGCTGCCCTTGTGGTGAGGGGTCTGTCCTGTGCCACTCTGCTCTTCCTGGAACCCAAGGTGACTGCAGGTTTAGGACAATGACTAGTTGTTCTGTTCTGTCTTTAAAAGGGGTATGATATGATATGATATGATATGATATGATATGATATGATATGATATGAGACAGGCTTCCTTGACTGGTTGCTAGGCTGCATCTGGGCACAACCACACAGATGATGGAGCCAGGACAAAGGAGACAGGACAAATAAAGACAGAGATTTTGCATGTTCACACTGTTTCTAGTTATTTGCAGGGCTCCAGTGACCAATGGATGGCTTTCAGCAAGAGTGGCTTCTAGCCTCTGTTGTGAGATTGCTGGGGCCTCTGTCTGGGTTCTTAGCATCCTGCATGAGGCTGGATGAAGGGCTCTGTGACACACCTCTGGGGTCCTTTGACCAGGTCACTGGGCAGTCTGAACAGGTCTTCTAGATTTGTTCTAAGTCACCTCAAAGAGGTGTTAACAGGTTGGTGTCCCTGTTTCCTCATTATTTCAGCCACATTTTGTTGACTTCAATGTATTTGGGAAGCAATGGTTTTCAAGGAAATCTCTCCCTTAAGGTTCCCAAGACAATGTGTGTGTCAACATTTATTCAGCTCAAAGTTATGGGAATAACGGTATTTTTGCAAAACATCTTCTCCATTGCCCCTCTCTCCTATTTTTAAGATGCATATCTTGAAAGCACATACCCCAATGAATATTGGAAATTTCATTCCTTTCTTCTTTACTCACTTGGTATCAGTTTATCTGTCATAAAATGCTCAGTTGGCTTTCTGTGGGTCAGCAATCAGAAGAAACTGAGTCATGGGAGAAGAATGGAGTCCAAGGTCACAGATGTTGCCTGGAAGGTGCTCTGCTCTGACTGTAAAATCGGAACCTTCCTGACAAGAATAAAGATAACATGAAGAGAGGTACTGCTGTGTCCTCCCTTAGACAATCAGACCATTCAGACAATGACCCCAAAGGGACCCCAAGGCAGCCAGAATGGAAATTTCTCCTGTAAGGAGATTTCACACAGTGCAGACAACTTTTCAGACCATCTTGAGGAGACACTGGGGCAGAACCATGATGCCAGGCAGGACCACACCTTCACCAGGACAGCTTACCTATGCATGTTTCTTTGCCCTCTATTTAACCCCAAATCTTATGTCAGGACCCCCAAGATGGACTCAGGGGTCACTGGGCTTCTTCATTTACTCTTCTTGCCAATGTGGTCACACTGATTATATTAATCTCTTCTCTGCTTCAGGTGGCCCAGCCCAACTTGGTGGAGATCCAGGTGACCAAACTTACCCTCAAGACTGTGGTACAGAGAGGGTCTTTGCCCAGAGCTGCATTTCACTCTGGCACCCACTGCTTTGTGACCTACACAGCCCCACTGAGTCTTTCAAGCTTGGGTTTTCATCAATAAAGGTATTGATTGTGCAAGGTCATGGAGTTAGTGGGGAGATTCTTATTAGTGTGTATCAGAAAGTGCTTGGCACTGAACTCAAAGCGCATTAAGGACCTTACAGCTAGCTTTTGTGAATATGAGGGACTCCGGGCAGGCACGGGGCTGCCCAATCTCATTAGCTGCTGACATCAGGACTTGTGTGGATTTGGTTTTGGATTTACAATTAGGAAACTAAATGTCAACTTTCTGCAAGGCATTAACCAGCTCACACAATTGGATATTTTCACAGGGCAAATTGTATCACAAAACAACTTTTTTGGACTTTATACCTTTCCTCTGCTCACCCTTAACCCACTTGTAATATCCCTCTGTGGCATGTGTCATGGGTAATATAATCTGATGATGATCCTGTCTCTTTCCTACCCCACTCTGTGTGTATGTATGTATGTATGTATATATGTATGTATGTATGCATGCATGCGTGCATACATATAATGTACACACACAAGCATGCACACACACATACACACAAATATACTGAATTACTCATCAGTTGGGATAATAATATGCATAGTATTTCTACAACCCACTGTGGTATAGTTCAATACTTTTTGTGTCAGTCAAGATTATTCCACCTAATGATTGCATGGTGTGAAAGTTGACTTTATGAATCATTTGAAATTTATTTCCAATTTTTGCATCTTTTGAGTGACATTTTGATAAGATCTTGACATGTGTATCTTTGTATACAGCCATCAGGTTCTTATAAAACTGTCTAGACACAGGAATTTTGTGTCAAAGGATATGCACATTTTTTATAACTTTTATTCCATCTTGCCAACTTTTCCATCAGAAATTCTAGATCAATGTATACTCCTGTAGAAGAGCTCTGCCAACTGAGGTGTCTTCACTTAGAAACACATGCCAGCTGGAAAGAGGAACACAGTTTCCCATCCTCCTTTGATTTCCATATCGGAACATTTTCACACCTTTGTTGCCTTCACTTCTAGAGTGGAAAAGAGTGGTGGGATGAAGCTGAAAACATAATTCTCCTTAATAAGTCTTCTTGGCTCCTGGGACTCAAATGACTCAAAAGTAAGAAGAGTCTGGTAGTAGATAATTACTATCTTATAGGAGAGACCACATCCAACAGAATGCACCGAGGCTAAGAGATACCGCATCTACTGAGTTCTGGTAGTAAACATAGTAAATAAGAGTCTAGGGCCTGGAAGAGCTCCTGCAAGAGGGTGAAAGAAAAGCCCTCCATCTTAAAATATGAAGGCTTAGTGGAATTTTGAGAACTTTTCAGGGATTTTGGAAAGACGTTTCTGTCATAAAATAGCAAGGTGTAACATGCACACACAGACACTTGAGAAGCCAGTCTTCCATCTTTTCTGCTGTCCCTGTACTCACCAATAGCTGCAGCACTGAGGGATAGCATTCAAAATGAAAACCTCAGAAAGAAACCCTGCTAGAACCTAATTACCCCAGGAGGTTGCCTATAGCCCACTCTAGGGTAGGCCTCATTCAAGCTTACATATTTATCTTGCCTGTGATAAAATGAGTCAGTACAGGAGGAGCATGCCAGTGTGTGTGTGTGCGTGTGTGTGTGTGTGTGTGTGTGTGTGTGTGTGTGTGTATGTCTCTATGTATCTGTGTGTGTTCACTTATAAAAGTCCACAGGAAAACTTTTGATTGGAGAGTCCTGGTCAAGGTTGGGCAGCACCATCCCTAGGCAAGTGAACCCAGGCTGTAAAAGAACAGGAAGCATGAGGCAGAGTGCTAGCCAGTAAGCAGCCTTACTCTAGGTTTCTGCCTGAAGCTCCTGGCCGACTTCCTGCCGTGGCTTCCCCTGACAAGGGACTGCCAGCTATAAGATCAAATAAACATATATAAACACTGCTTTTGGTCAATGTTTTATAACACTGATGGAGAAGTACATCAGTGCACACAGTAAGCAAAGCCATATGTATTGGTTTAAATTTTTGTCTTTGACAGCCACTGTAGTGCGTTGAGCTCCACAGAGATGGCACCGGGGCAATGGAGAGTCAGACAGGCACTGGCTGACCGCCTCTCTGAGGAAAAGCAGCTGAATATGGGCCGAAGAGATTCTAAAAAGCCAAGAGGCAAAGCGTTGTGATGGTTAACATTATGTTTAAAGTTTAAACTTACTAAAATGAAAAATACCTCTAGAACATAAGCCCCAGCTTTACAAGCTGAACCCTAGCAGCACGCTTCCCTTCTTTCCAGACGTGGAAGGCTATCCTTAAACTGATTTGCAGTTCTTGCAAGATGGTAGATCACAAGGCTAGCTGCTATTTCTACTTTTGTAATCAAGCTTGCTTACTCCACTCAAAAAGATGACTAGGACAACTACAAGACATATATGTTCAAATAAGCCCCTGCCCACACATAGGCAGGACACATGTCATCTTGTGGGTTTTACTTTTATAAGCCCTGAGCTGATATGGCTAAATGCTGCACCTTGGGGGTGCTCTCTGGTGCAGTCCTGATGCCAATTAGTCCAGGTGCTATTATCTAAATCAATGGCTCCCAATCTTCCTAAAGCTGCGACCCTTTTAACACAGTTTCTCATGTCATGATAACCCCTAACCATAAAATTATCTTGTTGCTACATCATAACTGTGATGTTGCTACTGTTATGAATCATTATGTGAATATTTTTGGGATAGAGGTTCACCAAAGGGGTTGTGATCCACAGGTTGAGAACCACTTATCTAAATAAAAGCCCCTTCTTGTTAAAATCATCTTTGTTGTCAGACTCTGAGTTTCTGAACAGCCGCAGACCCGTGTAGCATCATCATGTGCGTTCTTTGTGCAAACATGCTTTGAGAAGGCACACAATAGTGCCCGGATGTGTCAAACATCTTCTCAGAGTGCTCTAGGGAGCACTTGCAGTGGGGGAAGACCATGTTTGCCTGCTGAAGAAAAGGAAGTATTTGAAGACATGGTGAATGTGGGCAAGACCCATTATGAAAGAGAAGTGAAAGTCTATCCCTCCCACAGTGGCAGCAAAAGGTTCCAGAGACCCCAATACACCCAAAGACCCTCAGTCTTCTTGTTCTGTTCTGAGCATCACCAGAAATTCAAAGGTGGACACCCCAGCTAAGCCCCTGGGAGAGAGGTGAGACAACGCGGCTGCTCTGGCAAGCAGCCTTAGGAAAAGAAGGCTGCTGAGCAGGAAGTGAATGGGAAAGCATATTGCTGCCTGCACAACTGGAGGAGAACCAGACCAGCAAAGGGGAGTCATCAGGCTGAAAGGAGAAAGGACGGGGAGGAAGAAGAGGAGGAAAAAGAGGTGAATACATTGATTCTTGCACAGTTTTCCCCTTTGTCTGTAAGGCATTTAACCTCCTGTACATAATTGAAATCTCTTAAAGAAAATAATTGAAATTTGAGGCTGCGCGGGACTGGACTTCAAACTATACAGTATATAGTTAACACACTAGTGGATATGTCTTTAGCTAGCCTTTCCCTTAGTACTTTGAATAGCCACTAACTTTGCCTGGTACATTACAGGGTCTGCAAATCGGTGTGGAAATTTAAGTCAGGTTTTTGTTGTTGTTGTTCAAGACGGGGTTTTTCTGTGTAATCTTGGCTGTCCTGGAGTTCTGTAAACCTGTACTCTGTAAACCGGGCTGGCCTTGAACTCAGAGACCCACTTGCCTCTGCCTCCCGAGTGCTGGGATTGGTGCCCCTCCCTCCTAATAAGAAGGTCTTTATCCCCATCCTTTTGCTTTATCCGTGGCCCATGTCTCACATCCCCAGGAATCATCAGGTACCCCACAATTTGATTTTCCCACTGGACAGGCATAGAATGAGTATTTAGCCAGGTTGGTTTTCAGAGTACAGTGCCCACAGCCATAATCGTGAGACTTGGGAGGAAGCCTTCCAACCTATAAAGCCCAGAGATCCATGTGGAACATGAGGGACCCGTATGTGGTGACATTAGTTATCATAGTCCCATCCAGATCCATGACATTGGGACTGGCATATGTGGGTTGTTGGCACTTATTGATCCCATTAGCTAGAAGAGGAAAGTCAGGTAGAAATGAGTCTTAGCTTTAGTAGGCCTGTGAATGGGGTCGTACAGTCCATCTTTTATCTTCATCCTTGTTGGGTCATCTGGAAATGGCTTTAGGTGGGAGTGGTGTACCCAGGATTTGATTCTGTCTATTTTCACTGCTGACTAGGTGGTCAGGATAACCATGTAGGGTCACTTCCAGTGAGTCCACAAAGATTCCTTCTGGTGATGTTTGACCCAAACAAGGTCTGCTGGCTTGTAGTTGTGAAGTTTATCGGGAAGGAGGTTGAGGGGGAGATGCAGCTCATATATGTGCTGGAGCAGGGAAACAACAGTCTTGGGTATGTTGCAGGGCCTGCACAGACTTAAGCAAAGTAAGACTAGATATTTCAGCTAGGACCTCGGATCTGATCTTAGGGCAGAAAGGGGAGGCCTCCGAAACATAATCTCATGTGGAGTATAGGGAGCATTCCTAACTGTAAGAAGGGCAAAGGTGTAGCTGAAAGGTTTCCTGTGTCCCGCCTGGCCCGTGGTCAGGACAAATCTCTCTCACCCATGGGTCCCACAGCCAAATAAACACACACAGGCTAATATTATTTTTAAACTATGGCCATGACAGGCTTCTTGTTACCTAGTTC
>CABHPH010157361.1:33932-44554 GCA_902168325.1 Peromyscus nudipes | reverse complement strand
ATTCTTCTTGTTTATAAATCCTAAAAAGCTATTAGATCATTAACTTCAAAACATGGCTCTGACTTTATCTCTAGGTCAGCTACTACCCCTGTTCTATGGTTTTTGAAATAGCCCGTAACTGCTAAATGTGGTGTAGTGAGCTCTGGTGGCATCTCTCAATGCAGAGATTTAAAATACCCTCACAGAAATGTGAAGTCCAAATAGCCTCTACTGTGGGGATGGTTTTGCTATGAAGATTTCTTTCTAGCCAGGCTAAAAAGATTGAAATACTATAGATAAGATAAAATTTCAGGAAATGGAGGTAAGGTCATCCACTGACCCTGCACAGAAATACCCAAGCCCTGTCAGCACACAGAGAAATGGAATTATTCATGAGGTTGCCTTTTCAAGCACCTCCTTATCGATTTTTTTTTGTTGTGATTCATATTTATTTAATTCATGTGTTTAACTAATTATAAAATTATCTATTTTTCTGCCACTTAACAGTCAATAGATATTTCTCCTTGGTTTTATGTCTACCTAATTACAAATTGTCTAGAATCACCAGTAAGCTTGTACTCCATTAATATGTGTTTATAATGTTGAACCCTTAAACAGAGCCTGTTCAGCTTAATCATTTCACTATATCCCCCTGCCCCCAAAAACTTCTGTACCCAAGAAATGCCTATCATATTTCAGCCATGTTTCTCTTCGCATGCCTGCAGTACATAGAATGTAATGTTTTTTTTTTTTTTTTTTTTTTTTTTTTTTTTTTGTAGAGCAAAGGATACGGTCAACAAGGCAAAGCGACAGCCCACAGAATGGGAGAAGATCTTCACCAACCCCACATCGGACAGAGGACTGATATCCAAAATATATAGGGAACTCAAGAAATTAAACATCAAAATTCTCAACAGTCCAATTAAGAAATGGGCTATAGAACTAAACAGAGAATTCTCAGCAGAGGAAACACAAATGGCTGAAAGACATTTAAGGAATTGCTCAACATCCCTAATCATTAGGGAAATGCAAATCAAAACAACTCTGAGATACCACCTTACACCAGTCAGATTGGCTAAGATCAAAAACACTGAGGACACCTTGTGCTGGAGAGGATGTGGAGCTAGGGGAACTCTCATCCACTGCTGGTGGGAATGCAAGCTTGTACAGCCACTGTGGAAATCAATATGGCGCTTTCTTAGAAAATTGGGAATCAATCTCCCCCAAGATCCAGCTATACCACTCTTGGGCATATACCCAAGGAATGCTCAACCATACCACAAGGGCATTTGCTCAGCTATGTTCATATCAGCATTATTTGTAATAGCCAGAACCTGGAAACAACCTAGATGCCCTTCAACCGAAGAATGGATAAATAAACTGTGGTACATATATACAATGGAATACTACTCAGCAGAGAAAAACAACGACATCTTGAGGTTTGCAGGCAAATGGAGGGATCTAGAAAAAATCCTCCTGAGTGAGGTAACCCAGACTCAGAAAGACAAACATGGTATGTACCCACTCATAGGAGAATACTAGTTGTGGAACAAGGATGACTGGTCAGCCACTCACAACACCAGGGAGGCTACCTGGAAAACAGGACCCCAAGAAAGACATGGGGATCGTCCAATGATGGAGAAATGGATGAGATCTACATGAACAGACTGGACGTGAGTGGGGATAATGAGGGGCGAGGGGCGAGGGAAAGAGAACTTGGGGGAGCGGGAGATCCCAACTGGATCAAGTGCAGAGAGGAAACACAGGGAATGTTCATGATAAATGAAGACCGCATGAGAATGGGAAGAGGCAGAGTGCTGGAGAGGCCCATGGAGATCCACGGAGATGCCCCCACAATAGACTGCTGGCAATAGTCGAGAGGTAGCCCGATCTGACCTTATCGATTTTTTTAAAGAAAAGCTACCTTTTGGCTGCCACAAGTAATAGCAAAAATAAATAAATAAATAAATAAATAAATAAATAAATAAATAAATAAATAAATAAATAAATAAATAAATAAGAGCTTGGCTGGGGCTGCACCCTGACAAAAATCCTGTTACACTCAGTGGCCCCACAAAGATGGAATGTACCACACACGCAGACGCCTACTCACTTCTGGCATGACACAATGTAGAAAGTGTGTAGAAGCCACATTTAAAGTCAGGAGATGTGGTTGTTAAAGAAATTAGAATCAGAACTGTTTCAGTGCCCATACATGATGGGCTCCAGCTACACAGAATGCAGAAATAGTAAAGCATATAAAGGTTAAGAAAACAGATTTGATGGAAAGAATTAATTCTCTCTTCTTTTTAATCTCAAAAGCTGTATTCTTACTTTCTTTTGCTGGGATAGGCAAAGTTTTATTGTTCCAGCTTGGACAGTTTGAAATCTGACAGATAAAACAGTTTTGGAAAGCAGGTGTTAGCAGAGATTAATTTTGTCATCTCTAAGCCTCTGGGGTAACTTATTCTTCAGCCTACAAAAATATTTTTCCAAAGCTTTAAATGATTGATGAATTAGTAAAATTTCCTTTTGTGTTATGTGGGAGATAATTCCCAGATTTTCTCAAGCTCTTATTCAGGTCAAAGTTGCTTGCTCACTAATCTAATGTCTTGGGTCTTGCTTATTACAGTGAGAATACTCACTTTTGAGGTTGCTGCCAGCAGCCTGGATTTGAGAAGCAATCTTGAAACTGGTTATTTTATTCCTCTATTTATAGTCATCTGGAATAGTGATAAAAGACCAGACCCCGTAATCGTAAGCTAAGCTGACTTCAATTTGGAATAACTTCTATGGTTTTTGTGGTTGTTGTTGTTTTGGTTTGGTTTGGTTTGGTTTGGTTTTTTGTTTGTTTGTTTGTTTTTTGTTTTTTGTTTTTTTCTTTTGGCTTGTGTAACTGGAGAATTTCTCTCCAGCTCCCGCCAAGTCCCAGCAGTCCGACAGCCCACTTATAAAATAAACACGCAGACGCTTATATTATTTAAACTGTTTGGCCTAATGGCTCAGGCTTCTAGCTATCTAGTTCTTACATCTTAAATTAATCAATTTCTATAAATCTATACCTTGCCACGTGGCTCGTGGCTTACTGGCATCTTCACATGCTGCTTGTCATGGCGGCGGCTGGCGGTGTCTTCCCTCCTCAGCCCTCCACTTTCCAGAATTCTCTCAATTCTCCTCTCTGTTAGTCCTGCCTATACTTCCTGCCGGGCCACTGGCCAATCAGTGTTTTATTTATTGACCAATCAGAGTAACTTGACATACAGACCATCGCACAGCAGGTTTGTTTGATTGTTTGGTTGTTTTATTATTATTATTATTATTATTATTATTATTATTATTATTATTATTACTATTATCATTACATCCTGATGCAGTTTGCTCTCCCTCCTCTCCTCCCAGACCTCTCCCCCACCACTGTACATCCCCTTTCCCCAAGATCCACTCCTCCTCTGTTTCCCTTCAGAGAAGGGCTGACCTCTCAGAGATATCAATCAAACATGGCATATCATGTTGCAAGAAGGCTAGGCACTCATATTAAGGCTGGATGAGGCAACCCAGTAGGAGGAAAAGGGTCCCAGGAGCAAGCAAAAGATTCAGAGACAGCCTCTACTCCCACTGTTAGGTGTCACACAAGAACACCAAGCTACACAACCATAACATACATGGAGAGAACCTATGTCAGATCCATGCAGGCTCTCTGATTGTCAGTTCAGTCTCTGTGAGCCCCTGTGAGCCCTGGTTCATTGATTCCGTGGGTTTTCTTGTGGTGTCCTTGACCCCTCTGGCTTCTACAATCCTTCCTCCCCCTCTTCCACAGAATTCCCTAAACTCTGCCTAATGTTTGGCTTTAGGTCTATGCATCTGCTCCCATCGGTTGCTGGATGAAGCCTCTCTGATGATGATTATGCCATGCTCTGTCTACAAGTATAGCAGAGTGTTATTAAGAATCATTTCATTGCTTTTTGTTTTGTGCTGGATATGTTTGGTTCTATCCTGAGTCTCTGGACTATCCAGCCTCTGGTTCCTGGCCCTCCAGACAGTGTCAGGCATGGGCTCCCTCTCAAAACATGGGTCTCAAGTTAGACCAGTTATTGGTTGACTACTCCCAGAAGTTCTGCTCCAACTTTACCCCAGCACATCTTGCTCCACTGGAACCCTTGCCTTGTACAGAAGATGGCCAGCTCAGGGTCCTTATCTCTCATTACTAGGAGTTTTCACTAGGGTCACTGAACTCCTACAACTGATAAACACTTTCAACAATGTGGCTGGATACAAGATTAACTCAAATATATCAGTATCCCTCCTATATAAAAATGACAAATGGGCTGAGAAAGAAATCAGGGAAACAACATCTTTTACAATAGCCTCAAATAATATATCTTGGGGTAACTCTAACCAAGCAAGTGAGAAGACCTGTATGACAAGAACTTCAAGTCTTTGAAAAAAGAAATTGGAGAAGATATCACAAAATCTTTATCTCACATGCTCATGGATCAATAGTATTAACATAGTAAAAATGATCATTTTACCAAAAGCAATGTACAGATTCAATGAAATCCCCACCAAAATTTCAACACAAGTCTTTACTGACCTTGAAAGAACAATATTCAACTTCATATGGAAAAACAAAAACCCAGGATAGCTAAAACAATTCTATACAATAAAAGAACTTCCAGAGGAATCACCATCCCTGATTTCAAGCTGTAATACAGAGCTATAGTAATAAAAACTGCATGGTATTAGCATAAAAAGAGACAAGTTGATCAATGGACTCAAATCCAAAACCAGGGGTAAATCCACGCATCTGTGAACATCTGACTTTTGATAAAGAAACCAGAAATATACAATGGAATGAAGAAAGCATCTTCAGAAAATAGTGCTGGTCTAAATGGATGTCAGCATTAGAGGAATGCCAATAGATCCATATTTATCACCCTGCACAAAATGTAAGTCCAAGTGGATCGAAAAACTCAACATAAATCCAGATACACTGAACCAGATAAAAGAGAAAGTGGGGCTGGTTGGTAATGGCACATGCCTTTAACCTCAGCACTCGGGAGGCAGAGCCAGGCAAAGTTCGTGAGTTTGAGGCCAGATTGGTCTACGAATGAGATCCAGGACAAGAACCAAGACTACACAGAGAAACCCTGTCTTGAAAAACAAAAAAAAAAATTAAAATGAGAGAGAGAGATAAAGAGAAAGTGGGGAATAGCCTTGAATGCATTGGCAGAGGAGACAATTCCTGAACCAAACACCAATAGCATAGGCACTAAAATCAACAGTTAAAAAACAGGACCTCCTGAAACTGAAAACCTTCTGTAAAGCAAAGAACACCATCAATAGGACAAAACAGCAGCCTACAGAATGGGAAAAGATCTTAACCATCTCCACATCTGACAAAGGGCTAATACCCAAAATACATAAAGAACTCAAGAAGCTAGACCTCGATAAACCAAATAATCCAATTTTAAAAATGAAGTACAGATCTAAGTAGAGAATTCTCAACAGAGGGATCTCAAATGGCCGAGAAACACTTAAAGAAATGTTCAACATCCTTAGCCATTAGGGAAACACAAACCAAAATGACTCTGAGATTCCATCTTATACCTGTCAAAATGGCTAAGATCAAAAACACAAGTGACAGCTTATGCTGGAGAGGATGTGGAGCAAAGGGAACACTCCTCTGTTGCTGGTAGGAGTGCAAACTTGTACAGCCACTTTGAAAATCAATATGGTGGTCTCTCAGAAAATTGGGAATTGATCTACCTCAAGACCCAAATATACCACACATGGGCATATATCCAAAAGATGCTCTACCCTATCACAAGGACACGTGCTCAACTATGTTCATAGCATCTTTATTTGTAATAGCCAGAATGTGGAAATGCTGGGGGATGTCTTCCTGTAAGCTGTGAATATATGCTGCTCCCATTGGTTAATAAATAGGCTGTTTTGGCCTAAGGTAAGGCAGTTTAGAGGCAGGCAGGTAATCCAAGGAGAGAGACAGGAGAGAGAAAGGCAGAGTCTGAAGAGATGCCAGTTATCACCAAAGGAGAAGCAAGATGCCAGCAGATAGTTAATACCACAGCCACGTGGCAAAACAGAGATTAATAGAAATGGGTTAATTTAAGATGAAAGAGCTAGCTAGCAAAAAGCCTTCCATAGGCCATACAGTTTGTAACCAATATTAAGCCTCTGAATGATTATTTTTATAAGTGGCTGCAGGACCACAGGCCAGGCAGAACCGGAAGAACATGGGACTGCAGGGCCGAGTGGGACCTGAGAAAACTTATGGATACATGGAAATAACTTAGATGTTCCTCAATGAAGAATGAGTAAAGAAAATGTGGTACATTTACACGATGGAATATTATTCAGCTGTTAAAAAAATAACATCATGAAATCTACAGCTAAATGGATTGAACTAGAAAATATCCTGAGTGAGGTAACCCAGGCTCAGAAAGACAAATATAGTATGTACTCACTTCTAGGTGGATATTAGCTGTAAAGGATAATCACATTACAATCCAGACCCAGAGAAGTTAAATAACAAGGAGAGTTCAAGAAGGATGTATGGATCTCCCTGAGAAGGGGAAATAGAATAGATTTCTTGAGTGGACTGGGGGTAGGTGTGGATGGAAACAAGAGGGAACAGGTTAGGGAAGGATGGAAGGAGAGAGTAGTGGGAGAGAATAGTGTGAAAGATGACTGGAATGGGGGGAAATTAGGAGAGGAAGTAGAAACCTAGTGCAATGGAAACTACTAGAAATTTATATGAGATAACGTCTAAGGCTGCCACAGTGACACCTTACGACTGGGATTAAACTCTGAAACACACAATGACCTACTTCTGTTCTTTTGAAACTTGGTTCCATGCCACATTTAACCCACACCAAGAATGTCTGCACCCCTCCTACTCCATTCATTTCTAATTTTCTATGAATTCGCCTCCCACCTAAAAACCATAAATTAAAGTTAATATATGGAGAACAATATTGTAATTCTTTTATTTTTATCTACATGCATTTCAGTAGTTAGCACTATTGCTTTACAAATAGTGTGATGTTTGACATTTATTAAAAAATAAGTAAATCATATATTGATAGAAACACAAATAACTCTATCTCTACCAATATGCCTCAAGTTTTCTCATATACTTAAGTAAAGATCTAAATTGGAAAAGTGCTGTAGGACAATGATCAAAAGTGTGAAATTTGCATACACATCTGGAGACAAAGAGACCCCTTCTGTACTTACTGCCAATTCCCACCAGGTTCCAACAGATAGCTTCAAACCCAGGATCACACAGAACTCTGGGACAAACTCAGTGAATCACAAAACAAAACAAAGTGACATGGACATGAGAAAGAGACTGGGAGGCAGGAGGAGGAGGAGGATGAAAGAGTATGTGGATGTGAAGAATGGTCAGTATGCAGTGGGTGCATGTGTGAGACTACCTAAGAGGAAGCTTACTCCAAAAATTATTGAAAATGTCAAAAATAAGGTAGAGAAATGGAGGAAGGCACCTAATGCACACCTCTGATGTACACACACATACACACACACACACACACACACACACACACACACACGAGGCCAGCAGCCCTGCAAAAAACAACCTGTTGTGCATCCACAAAGGAGAGGATGTTTGGTCTTTGCCATGAAAGTATCATTAATAATGACCCTTAAATATATGGTCATCTCTTTGTAACCAAAAATAAACAATAAGAAAGAGAAGAGGAAGTGTGTCACATATAATAAGGACAATTTTTTTAAGTGTATAAAATTTTAACCAGGGGAACAAGCTTCAAATGGTACATTTGTATTATGCCCTTGGACAAGAAACTTAATACTCTGAGCTTCAATATTATCATCTGTAAAATATGAGTAATAATATCTGCTGCATTAGTTCCCTTTTTCTTAGTGTAATAAAATATCATAAGCAAGACAACTTATAGAGGAAAAGTTTATTTGGCTTACAGTTACAGAGGGAGAATCCATAATGACTGGGAGGCAAGTGGCTGGATCAGGAAGAAAAGATGATGCAGAAAAAGTGAAGTGTAATTGGCACCAGGCTATAAAGACTAAAAACCTGCCTCTAGTGACATACTTCTTCCAGAAAGTCTCCACCTCCTAAAGGTCCCATAATCTCCCCAAAATGCACAACTCACTGGCAATCAAGTGCTCAAATTCATGAACCTATAGGGGACATTTTTCATCTAAGCAGCCATACCTGTCCTAATTTTTATAGGGATTAAATGCAACAATGTATGCATACTGTGCAGCTTGAAGCAGACTTTGAATAAACGGTTGTATCAAAAACGAATTATTTTTCTGCTAACTGAAATATGTATTTCCTATGAGGTGGATATTCTGTAAATCTCTAAGAATAAAGGAAAACCTCCCACAATGACTTCCTTCTGTTCAAGTCTCTGTGAGCTTTGTAGATCACTGACTTCAGTAAGAAAGGAGATACAAGAGAAAAGGTAATCCCATGCTCTCCTCCAGCTTAAACTAAGTGGAGATCATGGCAGGGAAGTAGAGGCAATTACTACTGATTAAACAGAGTAACTTTAAAGGGAGGGATATTTTATCCCATCAACATTTTTTTTCAGTTTGCTTCATCTCCATATTTCATTGCTTCTGAGGAGAAGTGGTATGGTCCATTCAATAGTAGGGAAATACTTCTCAAAGTTTTCCTGTATGGTGTTGAGGTTACACATTATACTAGAGAGAAGATTGTAATGAGTAAAGATCTGGTAGGTACAGAACTACAAAGAAATGACTAGAGAATTTTTGGTAGCGATGGGTATAATAAAGAAATCACATCTGTCTTCATCTAGAAATGTTTATAGTCTCCATTTTTGACCCGTCCAGCAGGTCCAGTTATTCGTGGGTCTCGAGCCGGGAAACACCTAAAAGCCAAGGGGGCAAGAAAGGAAGAGAGGCAGGCGCATAAAATAATTGACAAGAGTCAGTCTGAGTCGCGTCAAGGCTCCGTTTATTGAAATGAGTGCTGCAGTTTTTATATGCTGAGGCTTCAGGCAGGGAGGGGGGCAGGGAAAGCAAGGAGAGTGGAAGGTTATCAGAAGTCAGAGTGATCGGGGTGAGGTCTCTTTGGCCCCAGGCTCTTGCAGCTGGCTGATTAGCATCTGTTTGCAAGAAGAATGGGAACTCCTAAGGGAAGGTTAGGGTGAGGTCGCTTTGGTCCTAGACCCCTGTTGTTACTGAATGAGGCCTTTCTATGGTTAGGCCAAGGTCGTCTTGTTTTGCAAGACTCCAAGCAGGAAATTCCAAACATACTTGGATCAAACAGTCTAGGTGGGTCAAATAGTCTAGGTGGGTCTCCAACAAATTCCCCCTCTCCTTAAAAAAAAATGAACCACGTTTGTGCAGTCGGGATGGCTTCTGGTCTGGAGGATCACAGAGGCCCCGTCCCTCTAAGCTATGAGAAGAGAGGTCCGGGAGGCAATGTCTCCCCAGATTCAAACATTACAGGCATCCCTGTGATGCGGGAATCAACGGACCATGCAGTTTTTTGAGGGAATGGAGATTGCTGAGCATTGAGCTGTTACTGCACAACCATTATGCAACAGGGCATGTAATCCAGACTCTCGGGTTATTAGGGCACCCATGTCCCCAGTCTGTGCAGTCACAGCTGCACTCCAGCCATGCCTGGAGCTTTTCCCTCACACAGGGGCGGCCTCGCCCGAGTCGAGGGGTCTGTGAGGGGCATCTCTATCATGGTCCTAATAGGACCAGGGGGTGTTAGGACCTGAGGACACTGAACCTAAGTCTTTGAGGGGGCTCCTGGCTGCTCTCCTCTGTATCTAGTCTATGATAATGAATCGAAATATGCTGGGGTAAGGCCGAATCAATCTGACTTTTGATAAATCGAGTCAACCGCTGCAAAGCCCAGGGGCCAAAGGTAATGAGAAGGAGAAAAACAATTATAAAAGAAAATAAACAGCATAGAGGCGGGTTCTCTGGATCTCGGGACATGCTGGAGTGGAGCGTCCTCTAGGATGAGCTGGAGGAGCAATGAGGTCATCCATGGTCCCTTTCTTTCCTTGGGCTGCAGGGGCACCTTTTAGCAACCGGGAGGTGTACCCGAAGCAGGGGCACAGGCTCTTGCCATAACAAACCTGTGTGGGAGCAAACTCTGTAGAAAAGATTATTAAATGCAGGGACAAGGCAGGAGAGAAAAACCTGATGTGCTGCTGGGCGATAGGAAACTGTGTCTGAATTTTTTTCTGGGACAATGCTAAACTCTCTATCTTGTAAGGCTCGCACCATGCTTTGTGCTACTAGATGCGTCCTTTCCACAGTCTCAGCAGCAATCAACAAATCATCCATGTAGTGGATAATATAGGCCTCAGGAAACTGTATTCTAATTGGGTCAATGGACTGGGCCACATATTTCTGACAAAGAGTGGGTGAATTGGTCATTCCTTGAGGTAGGACCTTCCATTGAAAGCGTGGGTTTGGTCCAATCTGATTAGCAATGGGGATAGAAAAGGCAAATCTTTTGCAATCAGCAGTATGAAGGGGAATAAAAAGCAATCTTTGATATCAATAACTATTTTGGCATATCCTCTAGGGATGGCTACAGGTGAGGGCAGCCCTGGTTGTAACGCCCCCAT
>CABHPH010157361.1:0-26227 GCA_902168325.1 Peromyscus nudipes | reverse complement strand
TAAATAAATAAATAAATAAATAAATAAATAAATAAATAAATAAATAAATAATAGACAGATGATAGATAGATAGATAGATAGATAGATAGATAGACAGATAGATAGACTTCCAAACCCAGAAAGTAACAAATACAGAAACAGAATAAAAATATGATAGAACACTAGTTATATCACACATAAACATAGATGCAAATGCTACCTAGAGGAGGTACCTACAAGAAAAAAATGGCAATAAAATAAAAGTAACTGAGCAGGTAAAGTGTGATTAGCAACAGTCTCTTTAGACAATAATGTTTAGTCTACAGGCACAAGATGGTTATATATTTGAGAACTGACAGAAATAAATGGGAGAGATGGGTGAACAAAAAGACTCTTCATTTTATCAACATGCACATAGCCGCACATAGCATAGTGGAGGAAAGCAGTAGAGACAGATTTTTCTAATTCAAAGTACAAAATGCAATTCAAGAAATAAAAGTTGGCTTGAATCTTCTAGTTGTGTATAAAAGAAATAACCTGACAGAGGATATATAAGGAAGAAAGATATCCGAGCAGAAAATAGCAGGATGCTTAGGCATTAACCAGGAGACCAACAAGAGCATGAGTTTGTGCAAAAACATGCAGAAAATAATAACTGCATATTGTTAAAGGGGGACTTTCATGTACTAAGTATGAATATGGAAGTGTATTAAGAAAATTGTCTTCCTAGAAAGGTTGTTTAGGCTTTTCTTTTCCTATTCCTGTCGCTAATTGCAATATATCTGAGCAATATAAATAAATTACACACATTTTCCGGGTTTTGTTTCTGTTTCTGTTTCCTCATATGTTCTTGACATAAAAAATGCAAACTCAGTAACCAAAGAATGTCAATAAAGACAGGTTGTGAGAGAGGACAGATAGAAGGGAGGTTGGGAGAGAGGTGGGAAAGGAAATAAAAGTCCCCAATCAAAGTCTGTTCTGGCTAGACAAAAGACCAAGGCACATAGATGCAGAAATCAGTCAAGTGAGAAACTTCTGGAAAATAAGCTCTGTGCTCTGTAAAAATACCTATCACCATCCACACTAACGAAGTGGGAAAGAGAGCCTTAACTCCCACAGGCTGCAGCAAGGCGTCCCAACCTACTATACGAACTATACGAGGTGGTGGTGGAGAACACTGAGCACTGTGCTCATTTCTCGGGAATGGATAGGAAACCTGTACTTCCACTTCTGTCTTACAGTAACAAGGAACTCCTCTTCTGTCCCCTTGAGGTCATATCTTTTGAACAGCAAGGATTTTAACTATAAGCCAGCCATGAGGTGGCATGGGCATTAGCTATAGAACTTTCTACCTCCCCACCAAGGTGATTATCACAGAGATGCTCTAAAAGACCCAGCACATCTACACCAAGTTCCTAACATCTACCCAATAGAAAAATCTTGATCTCTACCTTCACCTAGTACAAATGAGGCAATTCTCCTTTCCCTACCAAGTCAGTGTCAGGCAAAGCCAGCTAAAACAGACACTTAAGTAAGATACAAAAGCTAAGAATATCCAAAGTTCCAGGTTTCAATTCAAATCATGAATTGCCCTGAGAAAATCTCTAAGGAAAAAAAATGACAAAAAAAAATCACCAATAAATGCCAGCTCCATGTTAACGAAGATGGTATGCTTATATGACAAATACTTTACAATAGCCAGGAAGAAATGCTTTGAGAGTTCCATGAATGTTCCTCAAAAAACAGAAAATTGATCTCTGCAAAGAAAAAAAAGATAATATAACTAGTACTACTGGAAATTTTAGAAAGAAAAAAGTGCAATGGCGTGTGTGTGTGTGTGTGTGTGTGTGTGTGTGTGTGTGTGTGTGTGTAGGATAAATAGTTGAGTGTAGAGGGAGAGGAAAGAATTGCTGAAATTGAAGACAGGAGAATAAAAACTAACCTGTCTGAATAGCTGGTAGGTAGGGTAATAAAGAAAAACTCAGTGACTATAGCAAAATGTAAGGTTTGTGTGACCAGAGTTCTAGGAGAGGAGGAAAGACAAAGCTTCAAAAACTCACTCAAAAGAAACAGCTGAGATTTCACAAATTTGAAAAATTATTTGAAGATAAACATTCAAAATATGTAAGCAAGTCTCTAGGAAATACAAACTCAAAGAAATACGCACTAGGACATGTTATTATCAAACGTCTCAAAAAATAAGGACAAAGAAAAGAATACAAAAGCAGCAAGGATTCAATGGCACCTTACATGTGAAGAAAAAAGAATTTAAATGACAACAGATCTCTCATCAGAATCACAGAGGCCAGAAAAAAGGGTCACAGCATGTTCCAAGCATTGAATAATAAAAGCTATCAAACCAAGATCCTATATTTAGGAATGAATAGAAAATAAAGGTGTCCACAGATAAAAGAAAATTAGGAGTCTGTGTTATCAATCAACCTACTCTAATAAACAGATTCAGAAATTTTTTGAAACAGAATGGAATTGATGAAATAAAGGGAATGAAGAAAGGGAGAGATGGAGGGAGGAGAGAAGGAGGGAAGAGGCAGAGGGAGAGAGGAGAGGAAGGGAGTGGGGGAAGGGAGAGAAGAGCAGGCACAAGCAAGGGAGATTTCTTTGCTTTTTCTGAATTATGCTTGATAGTTGAAGCAAAAATTGTAACAGAGATGTGATTGTAAGTATATACAGAGAATCAATTTAATATACTATAAACAAAATGGAACAATGGGAATTAGAGGGGTGTAAGAGTTCTGAACCCCAGCCGGCGCTAGACTGCGAACTGTAGAGTGATGATTAGAAGCCCGTACAAAGGTACAAAGTAAAATGAAATTCTGAAGTTGTTCCAAATCATTTACAGGGAGGAAAAAGAAGCAAAACAAAACCCACATAACAGGCAGAAGATAGAACCATGTGGACACATTGTTCCTAATACATCAGTAGTTAACAATAACTATAAATGGTCTACCACTGTTCTAGTGGCTTTCTGTAGCTATGACTAACACCGTGATCAAAAGCAACGTGAGAAGGGAAGGTTTGAATCCACAGCACAGATTAGGGTTCATCATGGTGGGAACTCAAGGCAGGAACTGATGCAGATGCCATGGAGGAATGCTAAATACTGGCTTGCTCTCCAGGGCTTGCCCAGCCTGCTTTCTTCTGCACCCCAGGACCTGCCCAGAGATGACACTGCCCACAGTGGCTAGGACTTTCCACATTAATAACTAATCAAGAAAATGCCCCCACAGACCTTCCTATGAGCCAATCTGATGAAGGTTTCCTCTTTTATGGTTCCCTCTTTCCCATTAACTCTACCTTG
The DNA here is from genome assembly GCA_902168325.1 of Peromyscus nudipes. Lineage (NCBI taxonomy): Eukaryota > Metazoa > Chordata > Mammalia > Rodentia > Cricetidae > Peromyscus > Peromyscus nudipes. Next base: position 22,929 of record CABHPH010157361.1, on the reverse strand, counting down.
TGTCAAGCTGGCAGAAACTAGCCAGCACAACTATAATTAAAGACAAAATTATTAGGGTATATTTAATGTTGTTTTACTTTTCTCTTCTTTATTTTTCTGGTGCTAGGGATTGAATACACAGCCTTGCTCATATTATGTATGCACTCTACCATATAGGTATCCCTCTCACTCTAACAAGGTATATTTTTAAAATGACTAAACCATATATCTTGTGTATTATTACTTTTATCATTATTATGACCAAATACCCGACAAGATGAAACTAATAGAGGAAGGGTATACTTCAGGTTACAAGTCAAGAAGTACAGTAAGTACATCATGGCAAGGACAGCATGGCAGCCAGAGCATAAAGAGGCTGCTCCCATTGCATCCCCAGTCAGAAAGTACAGAGGGGGATGCAAGTAATCAGCTTGCTTTCTCTTTTTTTGTCGAATCAGGACCAGAACTCAAGGGATGCTGCCATCTACATTAGATTGTGTCTTTCCTCTTCAGTTAAACCTTCCTGGAAATATCCTCATAAATACAGACCCAGTATTTCCACAGTGATTCTAAAGCCAATCAAGTAGACAATAAAGATTACCCTTTGCAGTGGGTAAATGAAACTCACTCCAAAAACAAATATATAGAGGGCTTAAAAGTATAATGGTGGGCTGGGTATGGTAATACATGCCTTTAACTGCAGTACTCTGTTGCTGGAAAGCTTCTCTCCAGCTTCCAAGTCCCGCCAGACTCTAGCTCCCAAGTCCCGCCAGTCCCTGGTTCCCTGACCGAACCCATTCATAAAATGAACACACAGATGCTTACATTATTTAAACTGCTTGGCCATTAGCTCAGGCCTATCATTGTCTAGCTCTTACTCTTATATTTAGCCCATTTCTATTAATCTCTACTTTGCCACGTGGCTCGTGGCTTACCGGTACTTTACATCTTCCTTCTCCTCGCTGCGGCTCCAGCCAGTCTCCCCGTTCACCTTCCTGCTTCCTCTCTTCTCTTCTCTGTTAGTCCCGCCTATACTTCCTGTCTGGCTACTGGCCAATCAGTGCTTTATTGATACAGAGTGATATCCACAGCACTTGCCCTTTTTTTTCTTTTTCAAAAAGGAAGGTTTTAACTTTAACATAGTAAAATTACATATAACAAAACAATTATCGAGCAAGAATTACAGTTACAATATTAAAGAAGATATCCTATTTATCTTATATTTATGAGTTTAAGGTTTTATATCTAAGTTATCTTTTATCATAACTGAGGAAATTACAACTATCTAGTCTTCAACTACATCAAAGACCTCAGAAGGATATAATATTACCTGAGAAATGGAGAAGATGCAAGCAACTTTCGGGAGTCTTGTAGGGTAGACAGAGACAGGTGACAGCCTGGACAGTAATTTAAAGTTCTCTTGTAAAGTTGGGGCATCTGTTTTCAGCTCACAGGCCTAGAGTCTCTCAGACACTTTTTTCAGTGTCCTGTAGAATGTCTGGCAGTTTCCTCTGCAAAGCAGGAACCTGAAGGACCATTTTGTTAAGCAAAGTTCAGTGGTCACCTTCCTATGGGTCCTGCATGTCCAGTCGATCAAGCAGTCCAGGCAAGAACAGTTTCTTGCCCAAATGGCTATTTTTCCAAGGTGAAGATAAACTCCATATGGAGTGTCTTCAATGCCCATCCTCCTCTGAAGTAAATCCAGTGCTGCCAGGAGCAGACATGTCTCACTGTCTAGAACGTCTAAATTTTTAAAACATTTTAAATGCCATATTCTGTAGGTCTTTGAAGTATTTGAAGATTACCTATCTATCTGAAATATATCTATGTATACCTAGAAGACTTAACTAACATGGCTACAAATATGATTATCATAGATGACTAATTATTAATCTATTTCTTAATTATCTATTACAATTTTAAATGAGTTACATAAACATAATACCTCAAACAAAAGTAGAAATATACACACAGTATAACAAAATCAACTTTAAGTTTGTATCAATAAACTAAAATTTATACCAATGTAAAACATTTTAAACATAAACTAAAATCTATACCAATGTAAAACATTTTAAACAAGTTGTTTTTTAAAAGTAGATTCATTAATCTATCCTTTTATCCTATCATCTCTATATCCTATATATATCATATCCCCTTTTGTTTTTTAGAAAGAGATCGCATTTATAATTAACCTGTTTTAAATAAAAATATTGGTTTTTGTCTGTCCCATACCAGAGGGCTCTTCTGATATGGGACAAAAGAATCTTTTAACCTTTTATTTTAGGAATATGTCTGGGTTTAGAGAGGGAGTGAGCCCATTCCATCTCCAAAGCCAGCTTGGTATATTTGGGAATTTGGGCGTAGATTCTCTTACTACTTCCTGCTGGAGGGGGGGCGCTGTACCTTATGGGGACATAAAGAACATTTTAGGATTATGGAGTAGTCCATGAGGGTGTATCATCTGAGCCAGTTGTCTTGAGATGTTCTGGATGTTGGATCATCTGGGCCATGGTGTCATTGGAGACCTCAGGTGGTCTTGGCTGGTCAAACCTGATGTATCTTAGTCTGGAACAAATCCATAGCCTCTGGCTTTCTGTGGAAACAAAAGCAGAACTTCTTTTCCAAAGCAACATATCCTTATATCCAAATTTTGAAGTCAAGGTATCTTTAAAATATACATATTGGTTTAACTCAGCTTCCTTTATAATCAAATATCTCTCTGTAGTTAAGAATCCCAAAGACAACACAATGCAGATTCTCTGTGTGATATCCATCTTTACGTGGCTTATATTTTATATTACCTTTACTGTCTCTTTAAAGACTTTATTTTTTAAAACTATCATTTCTTTATATAACTGTATATATTCCTTTTTATCTCTCTTTGAAGCCTACGTACATTTTCACACACATTTTAAAACATTTAAAGTCTTGTTTCATCTGAATCTGTTTTATTGTGAGTCAATTGTTTTAAACTGTAGTATTTCTAAGACTGAAACGGTGCTGTGGCTGCTGGCTCCGCCCACCTCAGCTTCCCAACAAGGCAGTGATACCTTTACCTTCAGCTCTGGGAGCTTTTGTGGGTCTATGCTTCTATCAAAGCAGCGTGTAGCCCAGAAACCTCTTTTTGTTTTGTACTAACAAAGGTTAAATCCACCATGTAGCTTAATGTGTCACTTGCAGACGCCTGACTGCCTGCGGATCTAAACGTGGAACTTTGAGCTAGTTCTCCAGCACAACGTCCGCTTGTACGCCGCCAAGGTCCCCGCCATACTGCAAGTCGAGCGCATGCCAGGAACCCACAAGTAGCTCAAACCGGCAGGCTGCGGCTAACTTGACAAAGACAACTAGGAAGCTGTTTTAGCTCCGTTTTAGAATCTTCTTTTTATGGTTTCTCAGGTTTTAAGTGGAAATTCCTGCCCCACGTTCTGGCGCCATTTGTTGCTGGAAAGCTTCTCTCCAGCTTCCAAGTCCCGCCAGTCTCCAGCTCCCAAGTCCCGCCAGTCCCTGGTTCCCTGACCGAACCCATTCATAAAATGAACACACAGACGCTTACATTATTTAAACTGCTTGGCCATTAGCTCAGGCCTATCATTGTCTAGCTCTTACTCTTATATTTAGCCCATTTCTATTAATCTCTACTTTGCCACGTGGCTCGTGGCTTACCGGTACTTTACATCTTCCTTCTCCTCGCTGCGGCTCCAGCCAGTCTCCCCGTTCACCTTCCTGCTTCCTCTCTTCTCTTCTCTGTTAGTCCCGCCTATACTTCCTGTCTGGCTACCGGCCAATCAGTGTTGTGAGTTCGAGGCCAGACTGATCTACAAAATAAGTTCCAGAACAGCTAGAGATATGTAGAAACACCCTATCTCAAAAAAAAAGGATAATGGTGAAAATATATAGCATCCAAACAATAAATATGAACAGGGGTCTTTATTAGAATAATATGTGTCAGATACCAGATTTTAAAAATTACAAGAAATCATAAAATTCACCAGTGAATCAATGGAGATAGAAAAAAATTAATCCAGAATAAGGTATCTCAGACCCAGAAAGACAAGTACATTATTATTATTCACTTATATGTGGATATTAGCTGTTATATTAGTCAGTGTTCTCTAGAATAATAGAATTTTTAAAACAAATCCTCCCTTACTAGATAGATAGATAGATAGATAGATAGATAGATAGATAGATAGTCCTATGTTAAATCCCATATATACAGGCTGTGGTCTAGACAACCCAACAATGGCTGCCTATGGATGGAAAGTACATTAATCTGGTAGATTCTCAGTCCACGAGGCTGAATGTCTCAGCTTGTCTTCAATATACCATGGAATCCCAAAGAAATAGTCTCTAATACCAGTGAAGGAATGGACTTGCTAACAAGGCAAGAGCAAGCAGGCAAAGAGCAAACACTTCTTTCTTTCTTCCATGTTTGTATATGGGCTCAGCAGAAGATGTGACACAGATTAGATCTGTATTAAAGATGTGTCCTCCTATCTCAAAGATCCAGATTAGAAATATACCTTCCCACTTCAAATTAAGCAGAAATCTCTCACAGGTGTGCCCTTCATTTTAAAGTTTTAGTTAATTCCAGATGTAGTCAAGTTGACAACCAAAAATAGCCATCATAGGTATTATTAAGTCAATGATAACCAAGCTACAATCCATAAAGACACAGAAGGTAGATGTAGAGTAAAGGCATAGAGGGAACAGACAGATCTCATTAGGAAAGGGAAATAAAATAGACATTGATGGATGGAGGGAGTAGAAAAGAGGATCAAATGGGGAGGGGGAGAGGGGGAAGTGAGGGAATATGGAGACAGACAGATAAAATTAAGGGCCATTGAGGGATAATGTGAAAAACTAATACAGTAGAAGCTTCGTAAAATATATAAAAATAATGAAGGGTGTAACACGAATCTAAAGTGGTCTTATTAATAAAAACAAACCTGAAGCCAGGTATTGGAGTGAATGCTGGAAGATCAGACAAACAGAACAAGCCACAGCTAACCTCACCTCGCCAACTTCTCAGCCGATCCTGTTTCCTGGAACTGGAAGCCTCTGAGTCCTCACCCGAAATGATCTCAGCTGAACTTCTGCTGAAAACCTGAAAGCTTAACAAGACTCTAGTTCTGATCCTCACACCTTATATACCTTTCTGCTTCCTGCCATCACTTCCTTGGATTAAAGGCACAAGTCACCATGCCTGACTGTTTCCAGTGTGGCTTTGAACTCACAGAGATCCAGATGGATCTCTGCCTCCTGAATGCTAGGATTAAAAGCATGTGCTACCACTGCCTATACCTATGTTTAATATAGTGCCTGTTCTGTTCTCTGACCCCCAGATAAGTTTATTGGGGTGCACAATATATAAAGCACAGAAGGGGATCTAAATAAAATTATCAAATAATGGTGGAGACAAAGCAGAGCTCCAAATGGCCATTTCTTGTCACCAATAAAGCTTCTAGTCTCCTGACTGGGTTACCTACAATTGAGCTATTGGTCAAAGGGGTCCCATAGAAATCCCCAAGTAATCCAGGATGTTGCCAAGACTTTAGGTTGCTCTCCACAAACTGATAGCAAGGCCCCATTGCTGAAGACAACATGTACGCAATTCATAGAACATGGAGAAGTTGAGCTGGTGCCTACATAGAGCCTTCACCTTACATGCTGGTGTCTTTGATACAGGAAGATACTCTGCATGCTACCAAAAGAGAAACATAAACAACAACCCAGCCACAAATCCTTTGATCTACAATTATTTTCTTTTTTTAATTATTAGGAAATTTTTTATTCATTTTACATACCAATCATAGATCCCCCTCTTCCCTCCTCCCACCCCCCCCACCCTTCCTCCCCCAACCAACCTCCCATCCCCTCCTACAAGAAGGTAAGGCCTCTTATGGGGAGTCAGCAGAGCCTGGTACATTCAGTAGGGGCAGGTCCAAGCCCCTCCCCTGGCCTCAAGGCTGTGTGAGGTGTCCCACCACAGGTAGTGGGCTACAAAAAAGCCAGCTCATGCACCAGAGATGGATCCTGATCCTACTGCCAGGGGGCCCCTCTGCATAAGCAAGACAGTTGTATAGCTTGGTCTACAATTATTTTCTGCCTGCAAGATATGCTAGTGCAATGTTGGCACAAGTATTTTGAGAGCAACCAACCAGTATCTAATTTGACTTACAGCCCACTCCATGAGATGGAACCCATACCCAACACTATTTGAGTGACCAAGAACCTGGGACTAAATAGTCCAGGGACCTGGGGTAAAACCAAACACTAATGATCTAAAAACAATAAAAAATAGCAATAATGTCAATTTTAATGACATCTTAATGACAAATACAGAGACCCACAGCCAGACATTATGCAGACAGTGAGAGAGACCTTGGAACACTCAGCCCTAAATAGATGTGTCCAACAAACGCTCCATCAGGGCTCAGGGAATCCTGAGAGAAAACAGGCAGAAAGAATACAAGAGCCAGAGGGAATGGAGGACACCAAGAAAACAAGGCCCTCTAAACCAACAAGATCAATACACACACAAACTTACAGAGACGGAGGCAGCGTATACAAGACCTGCAGAGGTCAGCACCGGACGGGATGCTAGAGTTGAGAGGAGAAGTAGACACATGTCCCGTTCCTAACCCGGGAGCTATCTCTGGTTGACAACCACTTGCAAATGAAAATTTAGTTTCCTCCCTGGGAGGCTCACTGAAGAAACAAACTGCTCTTAAGGGCAGGCTGTATGCCGAGCAGTAGATGCCAACAGAAAAGGAACTAACTGCATCCTTGCAGGGTCTTGGTCTCATAACGTCATTATCAGGATTTTTTCAATCTTATTTTTAATTTGTATTTTATACTACTTTATTTATTTATTTTTATTTTGGTTTTTCGAGACAGGGTTTCTCTGTGTAGCTTTGCACCTTTCCTGGAGCTCACTTGGTAGCCCAGGCTGGCCTTGAACTCATAGAGATCCGCCTGGCTCTGCCTCCCGAGTGCTGGGATTAAAGGCGTGCGCCACCAACGCCCGGCACTACTTTATTTTTTAATGTATATTTTTCTCTTTCACTTTTTACCTTACCGGCCCTTGGCATATATATTGTGGCTTCCAGTTTTGTGTTTTTATGGGATTCCTGAGTGTGCAAAGTGTGAGTTTCTATGTCTATATCTGTTTTTGTGCCTTTTCCTTGACTCTTTTCCTTCTGCTTTTATGTTGTATCCTATTCTGATGGATTACTTTTTGTTTTATATTTTATTTTATTAAAAACCAAAAAAGTCTATATCCATATATATATTAAAATCCCACATATAGATGTACAAATCCTTAAAAAATATTAACAAATGAAATTAGGCATTATCTAAAAGTTCACACTGTCTCCATGTTAATGGTTTGGGTTAAGCTGCTTTTTTACTTTATTAAGATGAAAAGTTATACAAATTCATTAGAAACTTCACTTTGAATTTAGATATTTTCCCAGAGTGGGAATAGTCTGTACAATATTTGTGGTGCTGACTAATAGCAAGAAGCCTCATCTCCTAGCCAGGCACATGTGTACTCAAGAGATCAACAACTAATGATGTATGGAGTACTGTACTGTCAGTATTTTTTGGATGTTTGTATCCAATAAATTGTGTAGTTCAATACTTTATTATCAAATGGGCTTTTTTTCAGACAATTTTGCCTACCCATATGTTAATATGAGTATTCTAAACTTGCTTAAGAAAGGCTAGGCTGAGCTATAATCCTCAAGTTATGCACACTAAATGTATTTTTGATCTAACAATATTTTAAATTTACTGAGATTGTGATACTATAACCCCATCATAAACCAAGGAGGGATCACTGGGGATTTATTCAAGACATACAAGGTTAGTTCATTATGGAAAACTAAATCCTGAACTCAGCATAACAGCACAGTTTGGTGTAACTCAACACATATTTATTTAAAAAACTCTCAGAAAAAAAATAGAAGGGAGTATACTTCTTCAAATGGCAAAAAAACACCTTCAGCCAAACCTTAGCTAACATTAAACTTAATAGCAAATAACTGAATCCTTTTAAAAGTGGAGAAGTGAGTGAAGTCTATTCTTATCACCCTTGTTCAGTACAGTGTTAGAAACCCTAGCAAGATAACAAAGCAAGAGAACAAAATGCATGCAGATTAGAGGAGAGTAAAATCGCCCACATTTAAAGATGTCATAATTGTCCACATAGAAAACAGAAGTCTACAAATAAGGAGCTCCCACAGCTGCTAAATGAATAGGTATTCCAAGTTCACATAAGAGAAGAAAAGTATATTATTAGTTATATTTCTATATATTCTTCATGAAGACTAAAATGTATAGTGTAATTCCACTTGTTATCAATAAAAGTCTTTAATTGTAAATCCAATAAATTTGTGTAGCATTTGTGTGATAAAATGTTAAGAAGGGAACAAAATAAAATAGAAATAGGGACACCAGATTCACAGATTAGATGATTCACTATTGTAACTATGTCAATTGTCATTATATTGCGGTCTAAATTTAGAATAGTTCTTATTAAAATTACAGCCAACTTTTGTATGTATAATTGTCAAGATTATTCTAAAGCAATGTATAAAGGCTGAAGAACTGAACACCTATAATTTTGATAAAGAATAGGAGGAAATCAGTCTGCTGAATGTCAAGGTTTATAGTGTGCGCTGATAGTGAGGGAAAAATAGGCACACAGATCAATCAAACAGAAAACAGAGCCCAGAAATCATCTCAACTGGTTCGACACAGGAGAAAAAGCAATTGAGTGAAAGAAAGATAAGTATTTTTAAAACAACATATAACCCTCGACACCCCTGAGACAAAACAATGAGTCTCTACCTGTCTTGCACCTTATGCAAAATCCAATCATAAGAATGACTGTTAAAGACCTCATTAACTTCAAACATTCCTAGAGTATTCTTTTCCTCATCCTTTTCCAATAAACACTGGCTTGTATTTACATTCCCTTTTCTCCAAGGACTTGAACCAATTTATTTAAGTAGAACTTCCTCCCTATTTGTTTGATGACAACAGAGCATCCTGTTAATTTTGCTTATAGCCCCATCCTCTTAATTTATCATTATTAGTTTTAAGAAGGTTGCTTACTCTTTCCATAAGATTTGATTCTCTCTAGGATCTACACGTGTAGGAACCATGACTACTCTATTTAGGACTATGTCCTCATCATCAAGCATGATACTAGAACCACAATGGATGCTTTATATAAAACATCTATAGAGAAAATAAATGAATCTGTCTCACAAAGCTAGGGAGATCTTAAAACGTTCTCATAAGTCTACAGTTAACAACATGATTGTATTTAACTGAGATGTGTTATCTTGCTCCCTACTTACTAATTAGAGTTGACCAGAATAAATCTTAATTAGTTAAATTTGACAAGCCTCTAATGGTGGTTGTATGCAGTAAATGAAATCATAAATTGAGATTTTATTTGAGATAGATTAGGTAAAATAATAGCTCTCTTCTTGAGATGAGATGCCTTCTTTTGAACTCTTGACTGTGACAAAAACACATGTTGAAACAAACTCATGTAACACTTTCATTTATGAACATCTGTGGTTGTGTGCAAAGGAAGATTATTGGCCCCAAGACAGAACTAAAAGCAGTGATTTTCTCTCAATTATATGATAGTTTATAAGCACAAGAAAGATGAAAGTTTCAAATGACCCATTTTTTTTCAGTTCTATACATTTTTACCCTCAATGCATACTAGTTCTTATTTCTTCTATTTTAGGGTAGAATGATGACCTAGGCCAAGGAAAGATCAATACATCCTAACAAAGCCTGTTTCACCTTCCTCTTGAGAACATGTTAATAAGAGTCAAGCATATGTTTGAAGAGCCTTTGTAGCTTTTACATAATCATAGCATCTTATCAGAATTGTATTCCTCCTGAATGTTTCTATTCTAAAAAGGCTAATAGCAGTTTTTGAAAATGACTGAAAAAAATTAGTTTTTCTGCCATCTTGGATCTGTCTCATAGAAGCAGACTTTACTCTGTGAAACTGAGGATGTTATAATTTCTATTTGTTCAATGACATATGCCTAGGACTTGGGAAAAAAATCAGTCATCTCATAGGTGAGCCACAAAATATTTGTTATATCATAAAATGAGCAAATGAAAATTGAACATGAGTTGAATAAACACAATTTCCTATTCAGGAAGGACCCAGAATATCAGAATAGGAACTTGTTACAAAGAAAGTTTGTTCTTACCTTCTTATTTAGTGTGATTCATGTGTCAGCTTCACTTGATTGAGAAGAGCTTATGAGTCTGCGAATCACACCTTTGGGTGTGTATGTAAGAGTGACTCAGGGAAAGACTAATAGAGAAAGGGTTGCCTGAATGTGGGTGACGTCTTGCCCCAGCATGGGGGCCTGAATGAAATACTATGAGAAAGGGAAGAAATCCAGCACGTAGATGTTTTCTTTCCTTCTGCTCCCAATGACCAGGGTGTGAAGTGCTGTGCTCCACCATACTGTCTCCATCAGGACAGCATGACAGCTTGGAAACTAGGAGCCAGAATAAATCTTCCTCTCAGGAATTTGTCGTAACTATAAGAAGTCTGACAACACAAAAAGTTGGTACTGAGAGTGAGGTCACTGTTGTGACTACCTGACGACAGAGTTCAAAAGCTTGTGAAACTGATTGTGGGTAGAGTTTAGAAAAGCTCCAGTTCTGTGGGATGGAAAAGCCCTAGAATGCCATTACTCAAATTCAATGGAGGAGTCTGCTGAGGGCTCAGAAGACTAGAAGGTAAGCAAGAAAGTGGACAGTAAAGTTGTGCTAATGAGGTCTCACGTGGGAATTAGGACCTTACTGGAAATTAGAATAGAAGCCATTTGTGGTATTTTGTGGCAAAGAATCTGCCTACATTTCGTCTGTGCCCTGAGACTTTGTAGGGTGGAGGGAATTTCAAGGCAGCTCAGTGTTCAGGCTGTGACATTGTTTTTACCTGGCTATCCTCAAGTACAACTGATCTGAAAATATGTCCCTGTTGAAATCATTTCCAATACGAGAAGTCCACATCTACCAGGCATTTCATGTACATGCCACTCCAATCACTAGTTTATCTTTCAAGAATTGAAGTCTTCCTCCAAGTTCCACCCATAAGCCAGAGTTATTCCCCTTACTCTAAATATGATGTTCCAGATACTTCCAAGGAAAGCCCAATCATTCTTGACAGACCTCAGATTGACACTGTGGGGACACAAGTTAGGAAGTTATCAAGACTCAGGGTATTAATGAGACAATCACCACCTCAGTTTTTATTTTTATCAATTGTATGCTTAGTCTATTAGGCCCTACTACTACTACTACTTTGGAATGATTCTAAGTTGTACTTCCAACAATACAAGGGAACCCATTTCCCTTACATTTTGAGAGTCTTAAGATCATCTGATTTTTGAATTTTTACTAAATCTGTAGGTGCAAGATAATGCTTCCTGCCTCAGTTTTTACTCACAGTGGATACCTGGAACTGGCATTTGAACCCCGTGGTCAGATAGTCACAATAGTGACCTTATATGCAGTACCAATGTTCAATGTCATCAGACTTCTGGTAGTTATGACAAATTCCTGAAACAACTGAATAAGGGAAGATTTATTCTGGCTAATACTGAACCATATATATAAACTGTCATATCATGGCAGTTAATCTGATACCTGAAATAGCTACTAAGTCAAAAACAGGAGGATAATCTATATAGCATGGATACATTTTACAAATGAATAATCCCTGTCTCAATAAGAGATCTTATCACACTGCTAAGAACAATATGCAATTTAAAATATACTTTAAAAAATTATGCCAGTTTCCATCAAGTATTTTCACACTATTTTTGACTCTAGGTAACTAAAGCCATGAAAAGTGGAATCACATAGAGTAGGAGGCTACTGTATTGAGACTCTTATTGGCTTCTTTTGCTGGTATTTTTTGTTGCAATATATTATTATTATTAGCAGTTTAGTATATTTCATATTCTATCTTATTAAACAATAAAATGTTTACTTCTTTTAATGTTTTCTGCACTACACATATTTTTTCTGTTTTTGCTTTGTCCAGGATCTACAGTAAGTTGACCAACCACCCTAGTTTGTCCAATGCTCAAAGAACATGAGACTTCTGGGTTAAAATTGGTTGTTTCCTTCCCTAACCACGCAGGTAAGCCTGCTTTTAAAGAATTTTCCAGGATAGAGGACTTTCACATTTAAACCCAGGAAATACCCAAGCAAACCTAAGTTGATTATCCAGTGTGTAGAAATCAGTTAAATGGTAGCGGGAAGAGTGAACACTGCTTTCCTGGTCCTTAACATCAAATGTAATGTGCTTAATGCCTTTCCATTAAGACTGTTGCCCACTGCAGACTCTTCCTAAGGAAACTCATTTCTATTTCATGTCTCCTATTATTTTGTCAAGGCTTAGGCAGGATTGCTGTGGTTTTTATTTTATTTTTTTTGTCTGTGCTTATTAAACTACAGTTTTTATTTAATGCCAAATCATCCAGGCATTTTTAGTACTATAATTTCATCCTTCAATACCAAGAGATTTCAGCATTTTCTTTAAAAAAAAAATCTAAGCCCTTCTATAATCATAAATAAAACTAGCCCATAAATGTAATTCTTCATAGTTTCTTTTTTCTATTTATTTCTGCAATATTGTGGATAAGAATGAAATTGCCTCACCCTTGGTAATTGCACTGAATTCATTTGTAAATTTACCTGAGCTTTGAGGCAAGGACATCTTGAGAACACATTTAAACTACATAGAGGCTATTAATCTACCCAGGTCAAACCTGAGTTTTCTTTGTTGCCATTTGAGAAGAATTTGCCTTATACACCAGTTTTTGGGGTTTTTTTTTCAGATTAATGTAGTTAGTATTTAATAATAATTTATGATTCTCAAGTCTACATTCTATGTGTATTTGATTACAACTATTTACTTTGCATTTTATTTTAATACGTTGTCACTTTTGGTATAAAATCATGCCATACAATAGTTTGGTTTTTTTGGAGGTGAGGTGTTATTGTTTGTTTTGTTTTTTGTCATTTCAAAGAACAGATCTGGCTGAAGACTGAGGTCCTGACACTGCTCTAACTAACCTCATACTATTCATATGTTCTTTGACATTCTTTTTTTTTCTTCTTGTTTCTTAGGATTTACTAAGTTGCTCTTCATTTTTTCATGAGACATCGCTGTTTTCAATAATTTATTTCCTCAGATAAACATCTCAGATTAACTAACCACAGGTCTCCACCGGTGTTGACACATAACTTTCACTGTTTTTTTTTGCTCCCCCCCAAAAAAAAGAAAACTTTACAAACTCCTATTGTTTCTCTTTTCATTATTTGTTTGTCATCCTTTGATTAGTTAGCTATTGAAATTGTTTCCCCTTTCTTCATTACTATTTTCTTACATTGTACACATATTTCATGTCATTAATATGCATACAAATTTTTCTCCCTGCTGTTATTGGTTCAATAATTTATTCTGTGAAATAGGCTGATACCAGGTTACCAGCAGAAAGGCTTTCCAGTTTATTATGTGCATGGGAAACTGATGGTTTACATTTAATAAATTTCATTAAATGAATTTTTGACTTGGGATAAAGGCAGAATTTCCAACCATTTCTGAAACAGCTCTAAATATATTTCTTCCACTTTATACTATATATTATGTGAAGTAGCATTTTCAACATTGATGATCATAAATCAAAATATGTATCAACTCCTCAAGACACTTACTGTGAACTGCATGCTGCATTGTACAACATTCATCAAAGACTTCTTTATATAAAAATGAACAAATATATCTATTTCTTAATAAGAAAATTTGCTTTTGTCTGCAGTAAATGATAAATTATATACATACAACAAAATTGTTTCAAAATAATATCAGCAAATGTTTGATTTGTGTGTCTATTTCATACACTAATATAAGAGATTGAATAAAGATTATTGGTAATAAAGATTGCAAGCAAACAATTTTAAGGCCCGATCACTTCATATTACTGATACTTTTATCTTTGTAATAACATAGAGCATGTTTACCTGAGACTTGCTCTCCGAATTCTATTGAATTCGTATCCTCTTTCACTTACGTTCTCTGTGTGCATTTCTCCCTTATCGTACTGACATATCTTGTGATTTCACTGTAGTATCTTTTATTTTCTTATTCCTCTATGTGAAACATGGCTTGGAGATGAGGTGTGAGCCCAGGCAATTAGAAAGAATCTCAAGTGGGAACTTCTATCAGAGCCATTACCCATCAATCTCCTGACTTCTCTTCTTCAACACTTCTTAGGAAGTTTTGGCATCTGTTTCATAAGTGCTTGGAATTGATTAAATGTATCATGTTACTTAATAAAACTTTTATGACTAAAATGACATGAAAAATAACTGAAAACTAGAAAAAGAAATGCTTTCTACCAACAGAAACTTGTGGAATCTAATGAACTCATTTTTTGTTCTCACTTTCTTTGATGGCTTTGGTTTCAATTCTAGTTCCAAACAAATGTGTTTTCTGAGTGTTCGCATAAGACAATAGAATGTGTTGAAGATGATTAATCTGATTACTAGCACATCTGTCTTAGATGTGGTACCCATTTATATAGTTTGCTAAATTGTTACCAGAACCATTCCTAATTTTGGGGAGAAAACAGAGAAGGATCCCCTAATAAACAATAGGATGTACTGAGTGTTTGCCTAATGGGTAGATGTGGGGGAATCCTATTAACTGAAGCAAAATGCATGCCCTGTAGTAATCTATTAAAATTGGTTACCTGCCATAATACAGCTTTCATAGATGGAGGAAATGGAAAGATAGTTACATCATTATGAATATTAGGAATCATATGTAACAACTACAGGACCCAATTTCCTGTCAGCAAAGCAATGGTAATGTTTGCTCCGCGTTTGCTTCCATAGCTGTAGTAAAATAGCCACTTTCAACAGGAGCACATTTCATGGGGCATTTAGAGCCTAATAGTAAGGGTACAGAAATAGCAAACTGAAGTTTCTGTACTGAAACTTCATAGCCATATGGCCCTGGGCAAGTGACTTTAGCTCTCCTCCCCTCCCTCTGTACTTTTGCTATTTCCTATAAAACAGAATCAAATATAGTGTATATTCCTCACTACAGCAGTGTTGCAGGAATTCAGGCAGAAAGCTTATATAAAATACATGGAACATTGTTACCATTCCCAAAGCATTGGTGACTATTATCTCTAGAAGCAAAATACACAAGGAGATGTATAGAATTCCTTTGTATAATACTGTGGCCATCAGCCAAACATTATTGAGGGTTCAAGCAGCTCAAAGAAACATTTTCATTCCTTTAAGCAACTGAATAAAGCATTTCAACTCAGATAGAATGCAATTGAAAGTCGATTTAGAGCTCTGAGAAGAAAAGTGATGTAGTTGGAGTGAATGCCCACAAATAGGCATAAAATAGTTTGAAAAGAAAAACCTCAACCACTATAATCTTAGAAAACAGTTGATAACGTGAGCCAGAAAGCATCTTTTGACTGTTTTTTTTTAAGTATGGTTTGAGATATTTATATAACCTAGAATTTTCTTTTAAACATTAGAACTATGACGCTGCATAGGGAAAATACTTTTCATGCTAGGATATAATCCTGAAAACAAGCAGCACTTCAACTAATGTAAAGCACAGTGGTATCAACACTAAATAATAATCAAAGGAAATGAGGTTGTACCAAAATGTACAGAGTTCATTTGGATATGATCTATATCCATATTCTAAATTAAGGTTTGATTCATTGAGATATTGGAATACAAGCAATACATGTTTTAGTCTTTATCTCCACATCTTTGGGGACAGAGCTTCTAAAGCCCTTGTCATATCCTGTGTGATAAGAGCAAAAGGAAAATACCTTGTGACACCTGCGTCTTTCCCGAGTTCCTAAACCGCAAAGATAAGCAGAACAACCTTCATCATTTGTTATTTACAACAATCCCTTTCAACCACCTCTGAGTTCATGTCAGTGAGGTGCCTTGGAAAGACCTGAAAAATGGAGATAGGGTGTGGGGGTGGACTGGTTCCCAGGGAAGCCAATATATTTTCAATCATTGACTCACCAGTGACCAGTGATTTAATCAGTTAGGTTAATGCAAGAGACTCTAAAAATCCAAAAGTAAATCAAAGTGTTGGGAATACATTTGTCAAGAAAAGACAAGGAGGCTCTATGCCTCTCCACCCTGCCTTTCTCTGGGGATCTCTCCCATCTGGTGGTCTGTAAGTTTAATCTGTTATAATAAACTGATAAACATAAGGAAATACTTGCTTGAGTTTTGTGAGCCTTTCTAGCAAGTAGTCAAACACATGGAAGACATCAGAGAATTCCTGATCAGTCAGACATCAGAAGAAAGTAAAGGATGTTGACATCTGAAGTACAAGCCATCTTGCTGGATTTCATTTGTGGAATCTGGTGCTAAGGTCAGGTTGACAGTGTCAAACTGAATTGAATTGTAGAACTTCTAATCCATGTCCACAGAGAAATGGAGGCTACATGGTATAGAAAAAAAACAACAGTCAATGTCAGAAGTGTTCTATGTAAAACAGAACAGAAAAGAGGGCCATTTTTTTTATTTCAATAGTTCTCAAAAGAGGTAAAAACGTATAAGCCAGGTGTATGTGTGTGTGTGTGTGTGTGTGTGTGTGTGTATGTGTGTGTGTGTGCACTTGCATACTGGCATTTGAAGAAGAATAATGATTCACCAGATTGTGTACATCCTAACTCCAAAACAATGAAAACATTGTTACATGGATAAAATTACTAATTGTTAATTAACTGACCACTAAGAAGGCAAGACTACTTTGGATTTTGTTCTTTCTTGTTGTTTGTTTGTTTGTTTGTTTGTTTGGGTCCTATTATGTTACATAAGCATGCAACTCAGGAAACTTGCTGTACCTGGCTTTGAACATGAAAGCAGGAAGTCAAATTCAAGGCATATAGTAAGTAGCCTTTGAAAGCCAGGCTCACCCTCCATGGATAGCCAAGAAGAAAATAGGACCTATTTACCAGGACCTCAGGAATCAGAGTCTGCTCTAGAACATCTAAATAGAAATGTAGTCCCAGCAACAGCTCAGTTTTATCCAAGTGAGACTAAGGCACTAAGTAAATAGCTATAGCAGCAATAGAAAAGTAACACAAAGGAAAGGCAGGGAGAAGGTTTTTTACAGGAAAAACTGCTGTGGATATCACTCTGTATCAATAAAGCGCTGATTGGCCGGTAGCCAGACAGGAAGTATAGGCGGGACTAACAGAGAGGAGAATTGAGGGAACAGGAAGGTAGAGGGGGGACGGCCCGGAGCCGCGGCCAGGAGAAGGAAGATGTAAGGTACCGGTAAGCCACGAGCCATGTGGCAAAGTAGAGATTAATAGAAATGGGCTAAATATAAGAGTAAGAGCTAGACAATGATAGGCCTGAGCTAATGGCCAAGCAGTTTAAATAATGTAAGCGTCTGTGTGTTTATTTTATAAGTGGGCTTGGAGACTGGCGGGACTTGGGAGCTGGAGACTGGCGGGTGGCAGAGATTTGTCCTGACTGTGGGCCCAGCAGGAAAACTCTAGCTACAAAAAACCTAACAAATCCATGAAACTTCTCAATTCTACAGCAAACATCCAGTTGGTTAAAATGACAGAGGTCAGGGAGAGGGTCTTAGCAATGACCTCCAAAAACAAAAGGCATTGAAATTTATTTTCTTAAAGTCGAGCTCATGCCCGGCACAAATATTATTCAGGAGCTTGTCATGTGGAAAGGCATTTACTGTAAACATGTTTGAGGCTATGAACGGTGTCAAGGTCACAGAGACGGGGCAGCATATTATGAAAGAGGAGAGCTATCAGGTAGACAGGAATGTGACTAGTCACTGTGCCTTCCCTTTTGGTCAAGCCAAGCAAAATACTTGAATTTAGAAACATCCAAACATCCATTGAGCAGCAACTTTCACTTGACTTGCATCAAACCATTTATTCTTCTACCATCTGGCAAATGCACTGGATCTAAACTGGCTGAATTCCAATGATCTATACTAACTCCCAGTGAAATTCATGCTGAAGCTAATCAGAGTATTGCATCTGCCTGTGAATGAATCTGGTCACAAGGCTCCAAGGGTTATTATTTGAAGAACTGGGATATTAACTTCTCTTCCTATGATTGCCGTGTTGTATGGAATCATCCAGAACAACTCTAACCCTTACACCTAGATTCTATCATGAACAAAGACCCATGAAAATAAAGCGGTGAGCTGGTAGGTCAGAGAAGAGAATAATGCAGAAGGCAAAACTAAGGAGCCTGTTAAAAAGTGAGAACCAGAGAGCAGGCAATCATACCTCAGTGTTGACTGCTATGAGCCAGAAAGCTTCTCTTTCTTATTTGAGCCCTTAGGCTATCTATTCTCTAATTTGCAATTGAGTGGTTTCTACCATCTAGGCTTCTTTACTGTAGTATACTCAAAATGCCACCAGTTTCTAGAGAGAAGGTGAATGAGCTGATGATTCTCTAATAAGGAAAGACAGTCATATTGAACAAGACCATACTGTCATAAAGGTTACTAAAATGAATGCATAGTAATATATATTATTTATACATATGTTTGTACATTGATAATGCAATTATTTGTACAATCACATAGCCAACTTTCTAACAAACCAATTACTTTGAACTAGTGTGTTGTTATAACCTCTATGAAATCATGAGTTTAAAGACCCTTCCTTCACTGTTCATAAGGACTGAGTGGACCCCACTGATGTGTTGTTCAAATTCCACAGGTTTGGGAAGCACCTCTCCTTCCATCCAAATTTCATTCCACAGCACACCATATGAATGGACGAAGAAAATGTGTTATACGTACATACCCCACATACCCAGTAGAACATTATTCAGCTAAAATAGGAAGGAAAACATTTCATTTGCAATGGCACAGATGAAGCTGAAGAACATTATGTGAAATGAAATAAATTAGTCACAGGAAAAAATTAAGCATATTCAGATGGAAGGTATAAAAATACTAATCTCATAGAAGAAGAAAGTAGAAAGGTAATTTCCAATAGCTAGAGTGGTTTGAAGGTGAATATTGATCAAATAATTCATGTTTAAAGTTATGAAGAATATGCTCAAGAGATCTACTGTGTAATATGGTATTGAGAGTATTGTATACATTATTATATAATAGTATACACTTCTTTAGAAGTGCTGAGAGTAGAAGCTGTGTTACACTCCAAAAAAAATGAAAAGTATGTGACATAATACCTTCATTAATGAGCCACGCTTAATGATGTATACATACTTTAAAACATCATGTTATACATAATAAACACATACAATTTTACATTCCATTAGAATATCTTAATTGATACGTTTTAAACAAACATATGCAAATAAAAGTAAATAATCCCAACTGGTCCTACATTCTACCATCCAACTTCTACAGCATCTCCTCTGCATTAACCCAGTGATGGTGATGCTTAAGACTGTGCCCTGTGATTAAATATCCTTAAAGCATATTAAACCTTAAAGCCTGAAGCTCTCCTCCAGTTACTCAGGGATCCAGGCGCTTTCTATCATGTAAGTGCATCATGACATGGCCAGCCACATAAACTGTGAAGAGAGCTATGTCTTAAGGCTATGTCTTTAATATAACATTGGAATGAAATAGTCACATGTTCCTCCCTTAACAGTAAAGAGAATGAGAATTGTGGTTTCCCTGGAGATTTGGGGACAGATGAAATTGCTGAGCACCTCTCAGTCTCTGCAGTATTTTATTCACTGGACTTTCAGTTCCCATGGACTGAGACCACCTTATTACTCTCCCAACATACTGCCAACTGTAACTGTATGCTGTATGTAAATAGATTTCAATAAATTAATGAAAATTAATTTTGTATCTTAACTTGTATCCCTGTTATTCTGATAAGTCTACTCTTTGGGCTGTTTCTGGCAAAAAAAAAAATCTTGGGAAATTTTCTTTATTTTAATAGAAAAGTTAACTCCTTTCTAAATGCAGGCTTATCAACTCGTCAGCCAAGAGCCATGGCCATTCCATGGCTAGTCTGTTAATCGAACAGAACAAGAAACAAAGCAGAAACCAGATACAGTAGGATAGAGTGAAGTAGGAATAGAAAGGAAAGATGAGAGAGAAGGAAAAATGTGAAATATTGTTGGATATCCAAAGGAAAGAACAAAATTCTAATTGGTAGATAGTGAGGAAATTCATAATCAACATGGGATCTTTTAAAAGTCAGAAGCCAGGCAAGATAGAGATAAAGTATTTAGTACCATGAACATGACCTGGTCAAAATAGTTTCACTTCATTACAGCTGTGTTGATTTATTAGGGCAATACCCCACAGAAATTTATTTAGTTTCTAATCCCAAACATAAGCACTCTGGCATGCGCTGGCAGGTAGCACGATTCCCTGCTTAGCAGTGTTTATTTTTTCTTCTCTTGCACCTCAAGCACTGCTACCACTTGTCAGCAGCTCCAGCTCGTGCCTTCACATTAAACGTCTACTGTGAGTCCAGAACCGGAGGTAGAACAAAGGCCGTGGTGCAATCTCTGTCCGCAAGCCCTATGTCAGCTGATGTTAGGAAAGAGATGCTAGATAAAAGGACCAGGACACTAGCCAAAACGCACATACAGAAAAATAAGGGCATATGGAAATTAGAGCGATTCTCTTGATGTTTTTGAACTTCAATGTTCTAATAAGAAAAGTAAAATACCCAATCGGTATTGCTCATCTCTGCTTGGTGCTAACGACCTAAGAGATTGTGTTTTGTGCTTGATAAAACTGTAATTTAAATTTTTCAGAATCCTGAGTAGGTATAATAGGTCCAAATGAGCTTACCAAGGAGGAAATGAGAATTCATACTAAAAATAGCTGAGTCTGCCCTGTTTAGTTGGTAGCTTGTCTTTTTTACCTAGTTTCAAGAGGCTAGTACCTACTTAAAGCACAAATAAAAACAGTCTTTCCCGAGCTTCAAAACCTCCAAACATAAAAAAAGGTGTGACTTCATCTATCACTGACATTCTGTACAGGTCATGGTGACCCTGAGCTCCAAGTGGGTGACTGAGGGGCTCCTGTTACCCTAGCAAGATGACCCCACATAAGTAGGAGGCTTTTTCTTCCAATGGGAAAATGTTGATAAACATGAATTACTCTTATTTTGTTCAAATAACATTGTCAAGAGAGACCTTCACTTTGTAGTCAGTAGACCTCGGATTAAATTCTCTATGTACTACTTGTGATCTCTCTGAGCTTCTAATGTGTGTGTGTGTGTGTGTGTGTGTGTGTGTGTGTGTGTGTGTGTGTGTTTGTCACCACTGACTGGATCGGTGTTCTTTATTTTTTTAATTATTTTTTTATTAAGATATTTTCTAATCATTTTACATACCAACCACAGATTCTCCTGTCCTACCTCCTCCCACCCCACTTGGAGGAGGTGGGAATGGGGGGGGGGTTGAGCTCCTAATCTTAAATTATGTATTAAGTAACAGATATTTGATGCAGTTTCCTGAGATAATATATGGAACATCTCCAACATGGTAGACAGTCAAAGAACATAAATTGTATTCACCTGTTACAGTTGCTTTAAAGAAAGAGAGACCAGTGGGTTTTGACAAACATTGAAGATTTTCATTTGGTAGGAAGATGGAATGTAACCTGAACCTCAACTATCTGAATGGAGGGGGCGAGGGATATATTCCAGCCAAGAAGACTCAGGAAAGAAAGGCAGATAGGCAGAGAGTAGAATAGTATCTTGGAAATAGAAAAGGATGCAAGCCTTGCCTAAATCACTTTCATTAGGAGCCGAGGAAAGGGAAACTGTGCCTGGCTCTATGCCAGGCATTCTCCACTTATCTCAATTCTAGTTCACAGCAGTCCTAAGAGGGGAGGTGTCGTGAGCTTTGCTTTGCGGAGTCTGAAAATGAAGTTGGGAGATTAAATGAATTAACCAAGTTTGAGTCCGTGTAGCCTGTTCATGCCATGGTCTTTGAAAGAGCATCTACCTGACTCTGCTACTTCTATCGCCCTCACTCTCTCAGCAACCTTCTTTCAGTGATCTCCTTGCACAACCCCTTCCATTCCCTATTCTGATCAGAGTTTTAAGGGATGCTATGGCGTGCTTTGTTACAGATCCATCCCTGAGGATGCTATGAGATAGAACTCTTGTGGCTGGCCCAGAATGCTGTGATTGTCTGGATCAAAGGACTTCCTATCTCAGCATTCAACACTCTTTAGCAACAGGCAAATATTTATCTTTGAGAAGACGCTGTCACATTATCCATGATTTGGTCATAAGAGTTCCGCACATTGTAAGTCCTTCCCACCCCATATAGCACTAATTTTGTTACAATCTGTATGTCTCCATTTTAAAGAAAGTAATGATCACTTGGTAATAAGCTTGAGTTATAAAATTTTGAGCTGCACACAAAAAGATTTTCTTCCTTTACAAAGATAGGTCAGAGAAATCAGGTCATAGCTTATAACAAAAACCATATTGAAATGTTTAGCAAAGTTGAAAGCATGGGCACATGCTTTGTTTCAGAATAGGTTGATTTTCTTAGAAGCAAACATTTAAGTGAAATCTCCTTGATCTCCATGTTCCTTCTTCCGTCTTTCTGCAAGTCTGACCCTGAGAGATGCAGCCTGATTGTCAATGAGATTATTTTTAGTCAAGGAAACTGACTTCCAATCACAAGGATTTCCTTTGTATTAAAACCTTACCAGCAAATGCACGTATGTGTAAAAGCTGAAGAACATACTTATAATAAATGCACTTGCGCCATGCCTGTCTCCTCTCTATCCAGAGGCAGCACTTTGTCCCTCCAGGACAAATACCCCTGCCCCTTTCCTTTGTCCCCTTCCCCTTCTCCCTCATCCCC
>CABHPH010157360.1:43716-59143 GCA_902168325.1 Peromyscus nudipes | reverse complement strand
CCATGACGTCTTTTCTAGAAACTACTATGAAGATTGTTGCTGTTTGCTGTGGGTGGAGATATGCATGTGTGTGGGTATACATGTATGTTCACAAGTGCAGACATACATGTATGTGGTGTTTGCATATGTGTATATGTGTTTGTCAGGGGTGCCTGTATATGTAAAAAAAAATTTTTTTTTTTTTTGTGTGTGTGTGTGTGTGTGTGTGTGTGTGTGTGTGTGTAGACCAGAGGTTGACATAGGGTTGATGTCTCCCTCTATCACTCTACTTACTCACTGGGACAGGGTCTCTCACTAAACCTGGAACTCACCAACTCGCTTAGTCTAGCTCTAGACTGTCTGCTCCTGGGATTTCTGTCTCTGTCCCTCAAATGCTGGGTTTTCTAGACTACCACACCCACCCCACTTGTAGATGTGCTAGAGATCTGAACTCTATTATCTCACACTTGTTTGGCAAGCACCTTATCCACTAAGTCATCTCTCAGCCTCCACAAACTCTGTTTATATCCAGAAGAGAAGAGACTTGAGAAGAGGCACCCTTCCTCAGACGCAGTCCTCACCATGCTTATCTCCCTACAGGAAGCTTGATACACGCAGGTGATATCCACTGTCAGAGATTTGGACATATTTTCCACATTGATCTTTGTCCTAAATGTTCAGTTTACCAGCATTGGGGATGGACCTACACGAAGAAAATGAACTTAGGCTGTGGCCATAGGCAGGTGCTACACTGTGTGTGTATAAAAAAACACTCAGTTCCCGGGGCCCAAGAGGCACAAGGTCATTACTCATATTCCCAGACCCTGTGATGCATGCCCTGACAGGAAGCCCAGCTTCCTCTGTCACTGTCCACTCTCTCATCAATGGCCCATGGTGGCCTTCTCCGTGGTGTTGTGGCTGCAGTGCCCAGCCAGGCAGAGAAATGTGTCAAGTGGACATCAGTAGAACCTGCCTGGGCTCTGGTCAATCTAGTGTACAGATCCCCATAAGAAACCTAAAAACATCTGTAAAACTGCCTCATTCTGAAGCTCCACAGATTTCTAAAAGGGTAAAAATTTAAGCCTTCTCCTTTGCAGTGCACTGACAAAGGGTACCACAAGCTAGAATCACAGGAAGTTTTCAGGGTGAGTCCTTGGTAACCGTGCCCACCCCATCAGCCTGGCCACTTCAAGTAATAATTACTCACTGGGTGAAAGGAAAATGGTTTTCTCCAGCCATTTTTCCCCCGCCCATCCGCTGTCAGGAAGGTCATTATGATGGAAGACGTGTCTACAGAATTGCACAGGACCAAACAAAGACTAGTGCTGCTACCAAAAGGCGATGCCCAGTCCCCATAACAGAACACAGACCCTGCTCTCCATTCCAACAGTCTGCCTTAGGTGGTTCTGCATATGTTTGAGTGATGGAGACACTGACACACTGCACCCTTCATGGACATACACACATTTGGTTTCAAGCAAAGGGGCCTCAAAGTCACTCATTAGCCCATATTTCCCTACTCCCTTTATGTCCTGACTATAAGCGTCGCCTTCACGTGCTGTGTTTATCATCTTTAAAAGGCAGGAGACACTGAGCTGCAGTAACAGTTGTTTGGAGTGTGTTACAAGTCACAGGAGAAACGAGTTCTGTTTCATTTTTCTGAGAGTGTAAAGCCAAGAATGCAAAACCTGGTAGCAGTCACCTGGTTTCACTGATTTTAACCACCCCTAACCATGTCCAAAATACTGAAGCACATTTTTATTTTGCTATCAGAGCTCTCTGAAGTGGATAGTGGAGTGCATTTAACATTGTGACCAGAAATATTGAAATTTGACAGCTGAGGGGTTAAAGGTCTGGGATTTATACATCGAGGTGTTTGTTCCTGCCGTCGTCCAAGAGGCTTGCTCGGAATAACCCCTTCTGCTTACTGAACCTTTGAGAAATGGAGGACATTAAGTAATACATCTTGGCAGGCATCCTGAGATTCTACTTCTCCAGGAAACAAGCTTTGCTAAGCATCACTACAAGAGCTCTGAAGATTTCAAAAGACTCCTGTGTAATCTCACTATTCAACTGTACTGTGCAGAAATACCTGTTATCTGGCCCTCCACTGCAAAAAGTAAAAATAAAAAATAAAATAAATAAAGATTAAAAAACCCACTAGTCTGCATTCCTGGACACTACTTGGATTTGTGTGCACCTCAAATCTGACACTTCCTTTGGCAGGAGCTGTATTTGCTGATGAGCTGGAAGAGGACTACCATACCTCACTCCAGCAAGATGCAGCTTCAGCACAGAGACTCTCTCTCATCCTACCGCCCTGTCAGGACTACCACAGAGTTCACACCAGAAGAACAAGAGAAGCTCGGTCACAATGATACTGTAAGTGTATCATGTCCTTATCTGGTCTCCTTCTACATAATTGTTCTTTCCAAGTCACTTAATCTTCATAGAAACCCCATTAGGTCAATGTCATTTTATCCTACCTCCCTTTTAAATAGCAGACTGATGAAGATGATGATGGTGGTGGTGATAATGATGACTAGAAAGAGGAGGGGTAGAGGAGAAGAAGGATAAAGCAGAAAAGACAGAAGAAAAGAAGGAAATGGAGGAAAAAGAAGAGGAAGAGAAGGGAAGGAAGAAAGTTGCTTATAAAATAAAAACTCTGGGTATCCTCCAGAGCTACATCAACCATCAGATACAACTGTGCTGTGGGATGGTCTTTCTGTACACTGGGAATATGTGTTGCTACCATTGGTTAATAAAGAAGCTGCTCTGGCCTATAGCAGGGCAGGTTATAGCCAGGTGGGAAATCCAAGCAAAGATACAGGGAGAAGAAAGGAGGAGTGGGAAAGATGCTGAGAGCCTCCAGGGGAACAAGATGTAGTGGAACACAGGTAAAGCCATGAGACACATGGTGATACATAGATTGATAGACATGGGTTAAGATGTAAGAGCTAGCTAGCAATAAGCCTGAGCCATAGACAAAACAGTTTGTAATTAATACTAAACCTCTGAGTGATTATTTTATAAAAACAGCTGCTGCCCAGGTGGGACCAGGCGGGACTGAGAAACTTCAGTCTACACAACTGGATACTGAAACAAAGCACCATGAAGCTTTAAGATCACTTGCAAGTAACTGAAGCTTAACTGGCAAGTCCTGATGTACCAAGACTTCGCCATAGACCCATACTCAACAGTGTGTGTGTTGCTGATTGAAAAACTCACTTTCTCCTCCTGGTAGAACACACCACCAGATACTATCTTAAACCAGAGAGGTGAGAAGCCAACCACTGAACCGCAGGCAGCACCTGATGAGGGGAAATGGGTTTTCAATCTATCTGAACTCCACTATATCACATCACCGTCTGTCTACTCACCTACAAGGTCCTGCCTGACGGAGGGACGACGGAGCAATCTCCAGCCTCAGACTACCTTCCCATTCCTTCTGGATTCTCTCAGAAGTACGAAGCATAAGAACTGTAACCGTTAGAAAATGAAACTATTTTTTTTAAGTACAGCTCCCCTGACAGTTCCCCCATTGCCGCTACACTAACAAGAAGAGATTTGAGTGTTCCCTTCAGCCAGTGGCTCTCCTGCTAGAATGACCTGCAGAGACCTTCAGCATGGACTGCTGAGTCCCAAATCAGGGCTTCTGATTTTGTGTTTCTTCAAGTTCCCACGTAACACTGATGCTGTCGGTCCACAGATCACATCCTGAGAACACCGTTTCTTCTCCAGCCAAGAAAGAATGTCCTGAGTTTCCCTAAATGTTTGGACTAAATTGGAGAACTATCAATTTTCTGTCCAGCAGCTGCTCTCAGCCTTGACACGTATTAAGTTCTAACACATTAATGTATTGTGATCCAGCTAAGACTTGAGCTGAGAGCCACAGCTTACATGAGAGTCAGTGCTGCCCAGAGACCTTGAAAGAAACTGCCTACCAGTGAGAGATCAGATTGAGGTGTGAGCACCAGCAAGAAGGCTTGGCTGGAACCCCTACACATCCACTCCAACCCTGCTGCACCTCCACCTCACCCACCATGAGACAGTCACATCAGCATCAGCACAGGGAGATGGCTTCCAGCTTGGAAAGACAGTGCCCAAAAGGATACACCATGCTGAACCAAGAAGGGAGAGCAGAGGAGCACATACATACATACACATATACATACATACACATATCATATACACACATACACACATGCACATACTCACATACCACACATGTACATATGCATATATGCATATGCACATACAAATATGCACACGCATGCACACAATAGCACCTACACACTCAAATATGCATATATGTACATATATACATTTGCACACACATATAAACATGCATATTCTCATAACATATGTACATATATATGCACAAAATGTGCACAAATAGATGCACATACACTGGGCATGTGTTCACATACATACAAATATACATATATACACATTCACATACATATAAATACACAGACATGCACACACATATACACATATACATACATAATCACATAATACACACCACACATACATACACAGATACACAAATGCACACATACACACACCTCAGAAACAGGGAGGGGATCCAGGGAGATCAGTTTATTTCTCCCCAGAAATGTTGACATTGACATGAATTCCTCCAAATCTAAGCAGAAGCATGGAGCAAAGAGGAAAGCACAGCAAATAGGTATTTTTATGTGTCTGCCATGAAATACCTGCATAAAATAGAAAAGTCAAGAAAATCTATTTTATACCTCAAATCTCAAGATTTTACATTCCTTCCAGGTTTTTATATGAAGGCTAAGACTCAGCATTTTTATACACATAGTCCATCCTTTATAGCTCTCTAATAGAACAAATGAGAGAGAAAATTACAAGCCAAGTTACCACATGGTCCCATCCTCCCATTGTGTGGAAAAACATCTTTCTTGAGACACAAAAGCCTCCACCTCAGCATGATCTACTAAGAAAGCTTTAGAAGCCACAGCTTTGACGAGCATTCCAGCCACAGTACCTGGGCTTGCATTTCTCCCACACCAGCTACAAGTGCCATATTTAACCCTCCTTGTGGTCAAGAAAGTACAGCGAGGCCATGTCAGACCTGAACGATTCAGGACAGCCTTTTGCCCCAATATGTGCTCTGAACGTTAGGTCCTCTGCATGGATGTCTCAGCAGCCAGGAAACCTTTACTGTAGTTTCATCAGAGAGCAAGCTAATAAGCTAATTGAGGTCTCCACATCAGCTGTGTCCCATTTCTGGACTGAGAGCCATCTGCCAGGCCGCAGGACTCGTTTTCTCTCACGTCTGGAAACATGTTATGAAGGCAGCCTTGCCACCCATTGAAATGACTTGGAAGTAAGCCTCTCACTAATGACTATTAAACCTCTTGGGTTGATTAGGTCTCCTGTTTCCCTGGCAGGTAGGGTAAGGAAACATGTGTGTGTGTGTGTGTGTGTGTGTGTGTGTGTGTTGGCTACCAAGCATGTCTCTAACTTCTGATCATCTTCCAGTTTGAGCCTAGCATTAACAGAAAAGCTTGCAGCCCCCTTCCACAGTCACCTGAGCCGCACCAACCGCCATGCAAGGGCAGCAATTTTTCATTATTGATAAAATGTAATGTCATAATGTCATGGCCTTTCAGGTCATCATCTCCATAAGTCAGCAATGACATTATCACATTTTATAATGATAACAAATGGCCACAGTGTTTGCATGTCATTTTCATTGGCTCCCTCAGAATTCTAATTCCATCCCATCAACTTATGGAACTTGGTATCAACTTTACATGTCCACCTCTTTAGCTCTACTGGAGGCTGACAAGAGAATCTGCATGAACCGAGGTCTGTTGACAGGGCAAGGGCCACTCCCTCCTCTCCTAAAGACTGAATGCTTCACCTTCAGAAAGAGGAATTATTGCAGAACATAGCTGTGCTGACGGATTCTGGCATGCAAATGAATTCAGTCCATCTTCTTGCTACTCAACCGTGAACTCTCACTAACCTCTTTCCGCCCTGCTCATGCCTGTAATCTGCATAGTGATTTTTGAGTGCTGTGTCCTGCCAGTTTCATGGTAATCATAGAGCACTAATTGGTCTAAATGATAAGGATCACTCGTGGGGCACTTATTTCCATATATTAGCCTTCTGACTCCCCTCATGCACACACATACATATGCATACATAACCACATGTATACAGACACGCACCACACATACATGCAGATACACACATGCACACATATAAACACATACACACATATACACACCTCAGAAGTTATCACTACACAAGTGGCTCATTATTCAATGAGCAAGTAGAAATACTTCACCACCTAAGCACAGAATTCAAACATGCCTTCCTTGGAAAATGATTTATTTTGGTTCATTCATAAGGGAGTAACAGATAGAACAAATTCCTGCCCCAGTCCTAAATATACTAAGTCTAAAATAGAGTTCTGAAATCATCTTTGAACTCATTTAGCACATGAAGGAAGGAAAGGAGAGGTGGGTCAAACTACCATTCCCTGAGTACTCTGTTGGGATGTTCTTATTTAGTAAGTTACTTAGTTACTATTTTTATTTATGTGTGTGTGTATCTACATCAGTTTATGTGCACCATGTGCACATGCAGGTACCCTTGGGGGCCAGAGAGTTTCCCTGAAACTGGAGTTATAGGCAGTTGTGGATGCATAATGTGGGTGCTGGGACCTTAACTGGAGCCCTCTACAAAAAAAATTAAAATTAAAATCAAAAAATTAAAAAAATTAAAAAACTGGCAAGTGCTCTTAACTGCTGAGCCATTTCTCCAGCCCCCAATGTTGTACCACCTGATCTAATATCCACAACTCCCAAAAAGGAGATATACTCCTTGCTTTTAGCAGGTAAAGAAACTGAGGCACAAGGAGATTGCATGCTGACCTGGTTAATCTCAATTGTCAATTTGATGAGATCTAGAATTACCTGGGAGATGGGCCTCTCAACACAACTGGGAATTATCTTGATTAATTAGCTGATGTGGGAAAGCACACCCACTTTGGACAGCACCATCCCTGGGTTAGGATCCTGGACTAAATGAAGAGGAGAAACTGAGCTGGGCACAGGCCTTCATCATTCTCAGCTTCCTGCCTGCAGATGCCATTGAACCAGTTATTCCGAGCGTCTGCTGCCAGGAGTTCCCGGCTATGATGGATGCTATGACGGACTGTAGCCTCCAACTATGAGCCATAATAAATCCTCTTGCCCTTGAGTTGCTTTTTGTCAAGGTATCTTATCACAGCACTGGTACATACCTAATAAGACACAAAACCAGCCCCTGAGTTTAACAGTCCTGTCTCCAGAGTCCACAGATACATAAAACCCCCAAAGTGGATATTGTATTGCTTCAGAAAGAATGACCAGGTCCTCCAGACATACCAAGGTAAAACCACACACTCAGGGGCTGGAGAGGGCTGTCAGTCAGTAAAGTACTTGCTACACAGCATAAGAATCTGAGTTTGATCCCCAGCACAAGGAAAAAAAAAAAAACAGCATGGTGGCACCCTCTTGTGAACCCAGCACTAGAGAAGCAGAGATGGGAGGATCCCTGAAGCTCACTGGAGCCATCCCAGCCAATCATCAAGCTCCAGGTCAGTGAGAGTCCCATCCCAGAAAACAAGATGGAAAAGCAATTTAGGAAAATGCCCAATTTTGACACCTTGCCTCTATGTATGTACACAGGTGTGTGCACACTCATACATATAGGTGCACACACCAAAACATGTGCACACACAAAACTCATATTTAAAACACAAATTCAGTAAAGTTAAAGGATATGAAGGCAACATTAAAAATCAAATCAGTTGCATTTCTATACACTTACAATGAACTATATGAGATTGAGAAAATGGTCCCATTGATAATAGCATCAAAAATAATGAGATACTTAGTAACAAAGTTAATGAAAGAGATGAGAGATGTGCACACTAAAAGCCAGGATACAATGATGAAATAAACTGAAAAAGACAAAGGATCTCAGGTTCACTGACTGAAGAATTAATATTACTAAAATGGACTAAAAGTGGTGCAGTGTTTCTATGGTATTTTATGAAATGACATTTTTCACAAAAAAAATTATAAAACATCATATGAAAAATAAAAAGACTTATAATACCCTAAAATCCTCAGAAAGAACAAAATGTAAAGTGTGCTTCCTAACTTCAAACTATTTTGCAAAACAGAAGTAATTAAAACAATACATGGTAATAGTGTTATAGACAGATGAACCAGTACTAACAAGAACCTAGAAATGAATTTACACACAAACTGTTAGCTGACCAGCAATGAACACACACTGGACAGAGGAACCTGTTCAATAACTGAAGATGAGTAGCTATGTATCCAGATACCAAGGGATGAGGTGGCTGAACAGTTATGAGTGACTACTGCTCTTCAGAGGACCCACGTTTTGTTCCCATCACCTACACGGGGTGGTTCAAATTTCCCGTAACTCCAGGTACAGGGCATCTAACATCTTCTTCTGGCCTCTGCAGGGTGCACCCAAATACATATACATAACTAATAATAAATCTTTTTTTAAAAAACTCAATTTACAATGGACTAAAGACTTAAATGTAAATCTGAAGCTATCAAATTCCTTGAAGAAAAATACATGAGAATAGCTTCATGACACTGGTCAGTCTTGAATATCACACACACACACACACACACACACACACACACACACCACACATAAACACACACACATGCAACAATAGAAAAACAGAACACCTCAAACAAAAATCAAATGGCCTCTATAACAAAGAAGATAATCAACAGAGGGGAGAAAAAAACAGCTGACAGAATGGAGAACACCCACTCCAGTCCTGATAAGGAATTAATGCATTCTTACAGTTCCATAGCAAATACATAACATGCTTATTCATGTACAAATTCAAAGGTTTAAGTAGACACCTCTCCAGTGGACTCTACAGATGGCCAAAGGTTACAAATGCATAGGAAAGTCTAAATCACAACTCAAGTGAGATACCACCTCACACACATTATGGCAGCTACTGGCCAAACAAATGAGGCAACAAGCAGATGTGAGGAAATGGAGCCTTTGCACTCTGGTAGCGAGAATAAAAGACTGCACAGACCACATGGAAAACCGTGTGGGAGTTCCTCAAAAAGCAGAAGACAGAACTCCTGGATGATCCATCCTATCCACTTCTGTATGTACATCCGGAAGAACTGGCACCGGGATCCCAAATAAATATCTGCCTTCCCCTGTTCATTGCAGCACTGGCCACTAGAGTCAAGATGAGTGCTGTAGCTTCATTTCCGGCTCTGTGACAGACGGACAAAAAGCAATTAAGGGGAGAAAGAGTTTATTCAGCTTACAGTTCTGGGTTACAAAACACCACTGAGAGGGAGTTGAGGCAGAAACTCAAACCAGCTAGTCACATCTCATCCACAGCCAACAGCAGAGAAAATTGAATGCAAGCATGCCGTTTGCTTGTGCCGAGCCATCTTCTCCTTTCTTACACTGTTCAACTCCCCCACCCCTCCCCCACCTAGGGAATGGTCCCACCATGGGCTCAGTCTTTCTACAACGATTAACAAGCATGACAATCCCCCAAGACATGCCCACAAGCCAACGTGATCTAGATAATTTCTTATGAAAATTCTCTTCCCTGGCGAGTCTAGGCTGTGTCAAGTTGGCAGTTAAAATTATTCATCATGGTAGAGCTGTCCATCAACATGGAGTAAGAAACTGCAGTATATACACACAATGAAACATTATTCAGTCTTTACAACGGGGGGGGGGGTGGAATCTGACCCCTTCCAGTAAGATTAATAAATGGGAAAAATAATGTGTTAAATAAATCAGTCATAGAACAATAAATACTACATAGCTCTAGTTATATGAAGTATCTAAGATAATTATGCTTACAAGGGCAGAAAACAGAACAGTGGCTGCTTTGAGATGCCATAAGGAGGAAATGGAAAATTATTTCAATGACTATAAATTTATACATGATGAAAAAATTTAAGACACTTGCTACATAACATGCTGCCTGTTGTGGTTTGAATGGTGTGAGAGCTGTCCCCCAACCATCCCCCATAGGCTTGGTCCTCAGTTGGTGACATTGTTTAGGGAAGTAATGGACCCATTAGGTAGAGCCCTGGAAGAAGTATGTCACTAAAGGCAGGCTTTGAGATTTTGTAGCCTGATTCCTCTCTCTCTCTCTCTCTCTCTCTCTCTCTCTCTCTCCTCTTCCTATGATGGGTGAAAATATGATGGCCATGTTCCTGCTCCTGCTGCCATGCCTATCTGTTACTATGCCTTCCCTGCCATGGTGGACTCTGCCCCTCCGGAAGTGAAAATAAACCCTCTCTTCCTGGAGTTGCCTTGGTCCCTGGTATTTTACTCACAACAACGGAAAGGTAACTAACACACTGCCTACACATAACACATTCAAGACCATCAGGGAGGAAAATCTGAGCAGCTGCTACTGGCTAAGCTGCATACAGCCAACTTCTGGAACCTCTAAAGAGGACAGTCCATTCAGTTGCTTTCTGCCGTGAGAGATTCATAATCCATCAACAGGTAATGACTTCATTAATGATAAAGAGAAATGTTCAACTTTATAATGTGAAGTGAACAATCAGCTAAACCAGGCAGGCTGACACAGACCTATCAGTCCAAATACTGGGGAGAGGCAGAAGGATCACAAGTTCAAAGTCTGCCTGGGCTACAGCACAAGCTCAAGACTGCCACTGGCAATTTAGTAATATCCTGTCTCAAAATAAAAAAAATAAAGAATGGGCTAACAGTGTAACCCCATGGTGGAGTGTTTGCCTAGCATACACAAGACCCTGGGTTCAATGCCTAGTGTGGCAGAAAATAAAAATAAAAATAAATAAACTAAGTGTGTGCATACATACAAAAAGACCACTCAGTGACAGTAAGCCAGACATTAGTTATGTGCCTGAGTGGGGAAGATAGAGGTGCCTAACTGTCCTCCCTCCTGCAGACACTGGGTAGTTTTCATCCCTGACATGGAACAAAAATTCAAGCCCGCGTGTCAGCTTTTTGGTGAAGAAAAAATAAAATCACTCTAAGCTCTTTAGATACCATTAATTTCCATGTCTTGACCAAAGAAAACCTGTGTGCGAATCTGCACGTCAGCCCTCCACATCTCACCAGTTCAGGGGAGAGCAGCAACCTCCCCGGAGGTAGTTCTCTATGCTTACTGTAGTGGATCTGTGATCCCCAGAGTGGCATACTGGAGACCCAGCTAAGATGCATCTCCCCTTGCTCCTTTTCAAAGAGCACACAGTTCTCATACAGCCGCCTAGGATTGTCATTAGAAGCCAATTGCAGACCTGCGGATGCCAACAGTGCTGACAGGCGATGGCAAGGTGGGGGTGGGGGTGGGGGGGAGGGTTTCACCGCAGAAACGCAGTTCTTGTCTCTGAAATAAATGGAGAAAGTGGTGTTGGGCTCGGGATCTGCCTACTTAACGCACTGAGAGCTGAGGCTTCCGTCTTTCAGCCTTTCCTAAAAGGTCTGTGGAGCTTAGCTTGAAAGACAAGCTTCCATGTTGAGGTCCTTTTAGCTGTTTAAGCTTTTCCTCTTCCAACAGGGGTCAAAGGGCATGAAAGATCTCCTCTGAAGGTTCGAGAAGGAATCATTAAAAGGAGGAGGAGACGGGCAGAAGGTCAGCTTCCTTCCCTAATGGGCGCCTCCCCGAGGCCCAGGCGCTGGCTTCCTCCAATCTGCAGTGACTTGATTAACACTTTGCTGAGAAGGACCTGGGGGAAGCTGGAGGAGCCCTCATCCATGGCGTGCTGAGGAAAACAGACACAATAGAAGTCTGGTTGTGGTAAGTAAATTCCATCGATGGTATGAACTCCAAATATCACCGGGTTTCAACAAACCAGACAGAATAAACGTTCGGAGTCTATGCGTATTTTGAATCTGCCATGAAGCTTACGTCCTTCAAAGATAAACTTTCCCTGGATAAGGACAGGTTTGGGAGCAAAATCCATCTTTGCATGCAGCACAGACACAGAGATGGTGAAGGCGCTCACGGATTTTTAGTCAACAAGCAATAAACTGCATTTGCACCCACACACCTATTCCTCACACCCCATCTGGTAACGTTCCCACGTTTCCAAGAAAGAAATCAATAGCAATAATCTTGGAGGGACTCATCGGGTGTGTGGTTTATCACACTGCCATTTGAAGAGGGGAAAAAAATGTCCCCTTCATAACTTAAAGCAAAAGATTGTTCTCTATATATATTTACAAAGAAATTTCAGAATTATTACTGGGGGAAAGTGGTTTGAAGGAGCGATTGAGTCAATTAAAATATACGTGAGAAATAGATTCCAGCACATCCTTAATATTATCAATGGTCAACAAAACATTTCCAGCCTGCCAATTCCCCATCATTTCCAGACTATTTCTAAGAAAAAGACAGCTACAGATGCATGTTGAGGCAGCTTCTCAGAGAGGGAAGCCATCCTGTGTCTGGCATGCAGGGCAGGGAAATCACACCCATGCCCAGACTCTGAAATTTAGATCTGGTGTTGTGCACACGAAGGAAGGAAGTATGACTCTTTGTTACTGAGCTTTATTTACTGCAGACCTTGTCTGGAACCCGCTGTCGAAGCCACCTTGAACTTTCCACTGATCAATGCTGGCGCCTCTGTCGCATGAAAGAGTGGCTATGGGACAAGCCACCGGCCACACAGGAAAGCCAGCTGCCCACGAGCCTTGTTGAAAAAAAAAAAATGGGAAAATGGGCCAGAGCCATGGATACTCCAGCCTGGGACTGTGTCTCCACCTCCATCCCCCCTGCAATGACAGATAGTGACAGAGCTTCTGAAAACAGGAATGTTACAAAAGTGAGAAGGAAGGTGATTTCCGGGAAGCAACAAGACAGTGTGGGGTGGAAACGCACCAGGAAGAGGAAGGCTAATGTGAAACAAGGGGAGGGGGTCATATTTCCTCCCAGCAACGTGGCAGATTAAAAAAGTTGCCTTTATTTTTCTGCGCCAATAAACTTTACTTCAGACACGGCAAGGGTGGGTCGCTGTCCCATAAAATAAGCTTTATCTGCCATGGTGACAACTTGAGACAGGGTGGGAGGTGGAAGCAGGGTAATAGCCATCTTTTCCATTATTTTTGTCAATATTTTTGTTATGTTGTGGAGAGGTGGCTTGGGAAAGTCTAGACAAATGCTATTAAGAGTGAGGGCTGAGAGAAAGGATGGAATCAAATTCTTTAGATGCTCACGTGGGGAGTCTTTGTCACTGCAGGAGGCTGGGACAGAATGTTCAAAGACACCGAGGTCTCTGTACAAACACTGCAACCAACCCCCAAGCTCTGGCCTTGTGAGGGGGGAGGGGTGATCCACTGAATGAGAAACTCAGTCTTTCATCTAGTGTGTGCAGATGTGCATGCAAATGTGTGGTGTGGTGTGTGTGTGTGTGTGTGTGTGTGTGTGTGTGTACATGTATGTGTAGGTTTACCTATGGTGTGTGTGCACATGTATGTGTAGAGCTATAGAACAACTTCAGGAGTCTATCTTCTTGTACTTTCCACCATTTTGTTTTGAGACAAAGTCTCTCATTGACCTAAACTTTGCCATGTATGATAGGCTAACTGGTCTGAGAGCTCCTAGGGATTTGCCTTTTTTGCCTCCTATCTCCCATCTGGGATTACAAGTATGGACCACTATACCCAGCTTCTCTCCTTTTTGGGGAGAGGGGTTCAAGACAGGGTTTCACTGTGTAACTTTGGAGCCTGTCCTGGAACTCACTCTGTAGACCAGGCTGGCCTCAAACTCACAGAGATCTACCTGCCTCTGCCTCTTGAGTGCTGGGATTAAAGGCATGCGCCACCACCATTCGGCTATACCCAGCTTCTTGCATGGGTTCTGGGGCTCCAAAGTCAGGCAAGGAAAGTGCCTACTAAGGCCCAGCCCAAGCTCAGTCTCTAAGAAAGAGCATCAGCAAGCCCTCGAGAGTTGTTGCAAGCAAGTGCATCCTGGATGGCCACAGCCAACCACTGAAACCCATAAGGAGTGGGCCCATGAACCGTGACCCTCTGTCTGTTTCAGTCCACATGAATCAAGGGTGAGCTCTGAACTCCATCAGCATAGCCTGGCTGCCCTCGCCTGTAGACCTGGCTCTGTGCTTCAGTTTGGTAGACATCCAAATGTTTGGTGAAGGACTGGATGAATGAATAAAGATAAGGGGCCTCAAAACTCACAGCAGAAGCCTCCAGCCTCTGCTCCAGGTGCAGTCTGCCTGGCCCATCTCTTGGTTCCTAGAAGGCCTCTACTACCATCACACCCACGTTCAAGCATGCTGCACAAGCAAGGAGGTGCTTTCGGTAGGAATCGTGAGAGACTTTCTGTCCCTCCACTTTGCTTGGCTCCTCTGTAAAGCCTGGTCATCCTGTCTCTGAGTTTAGAATAACATTGCCACAGCTATCCCAGCTGCAGACCCAAGGCAGAGTGGCTGTCTGAAATTGCTGCTCCCGATCGGTCCTGAGTGCAGTTCCGTCCTCACCTTCAAGCTCCCTCCATCTATAGTTGCCACCACTTCCCAGGAGGCTGTTCAGGTGGCAGCCCCTCCACACTTCAGACCAGATCCTCCCCAACAGGGTACCAGCTACAACCACAAGCACAAATTAGCCCTATAGGTTCAGTCCCAGTTGGCACTACCACTTCCTGGCCACACTACACCGTGGACCACACACAGATACCTTCAAAGACAACTGAAATATTTATTGCAAGGTTTTGCACCATCACTACCCTGTACACTTTGGGAGCAGAGGTGGAGCTGTGTAAGCTACAGGGAGACCATGGTCCTGTTTTCCTTGCAAAGACGCTGAGTTTCTTTCCAGTTGCTAATAGCATAACACCACTAACTGAGTAAGTTATGCTGAAAAGGGGTTTACTGAGCTCACGTTCTGTGCTAAGGTCAGGCAGCTACATCTGCTGGTGGCCTTCCTGCTGTGACAGTCCCAAGGCAAATACAGGAAGCACATGTGAATCATGTGCTTCTTATAAAGCCACCAGTATTAAATGCTGGGATTCTACCCAGTGACTTTATATGATCTTAACCACCACCCCCCAAAGGCCCCACTTATACACAAATTAAGTCCCTACTCATTTAATACATTAAATGGAGATTCAATTTCAGTGCAGATTTTCTGAGGGGACAGACAGTACTCAAACCAGAGCAGATGCCATAATCAACAGTTGCTGGAAGCAGTCAGGCTTGGCACCTGCCCACTTGGTGCCCAGTCAAGTGCATTTCCACATTTAACACAAAAAGTATGGTCAGATAGTAGACTATCTGAAGTTGCAATACCTGAAAATGTGTGGTACTTACCAGAGAGCATGATAACACACACACACACACACACACACACACACACACACACACAC
>CABHPH010157360.1:15684-30766 GCA_902168325.1 Peromyscus nudipes | reverse complement strand
CTGCTGCTGTTGTTGCTGCTGCTGTTGTTGTTGCTCCTGCTGCTGTTGTTGCTCCTGCTGCTGTTGTTGCTCCTGCTGCTGTTGTTGCTCCTGCTGCTGCTGTTGCTGCTGCTGCTGTTGTTGCTGCTGCTGTTGCTGCTGCTGTTGCTGCTGCTGCTGTTATTGTTGCTGCTGCTGCTGCTGCTGCTGCTGCTGTTGTTGCTGATGTTGTTGTTGCTGCTGATGTTGCTGTTGTTGCTGCTGCTGTTGTTGCTGCTGCTGTTGATGATGATGACGACAACAATGATGACGATGATGACAGTGATGATCATGATGATGATGATGATAATCAGAGAAGGTAGACAGCAAATTCTTAGCAATACTTGTCTCTAGGGCTGGAACTTGAGGGGACAATTTTCTTCTTCACTTATTTTGGGATTTTCTGTTTGTAAAGGGTCTCAGTGTAGGTGAAGCTAGCCTTGAACTCATCATGCAGCCTACGGAGTTTCAAATTTGTGATCCTTCTGCCTTAGCTTCATGAGTGCTTGGATTACAAGCACATGTTGCCACACACAGTTCTGTCTAATTTCTTACAAGAAATTTATTTCTTATTCATAATAAAAGTTACCTTATTATTTTTTAAATTATGTTTATGGGGCAGGCATTCCTATGTGAGTGCATGTGTCTGCAGAGGCCAAGGGTATATGAATCCCTGGTTCTGGAATTACAAGGAGTTGTGAGCCGCTCAACATGGATGTTAGGACCTGAACTCAGTCCCTTAGCAAATACTCTTAAACACTAAGGCACCCCTCCAGCCCTTTACATTATCTTTATAATCTGAAAGTGTATAAGCACTGTGTGGATAAATGGTTATAATAATGTATATAATATATAATATAGCACACTATAAACAATGGAATTCTTTCCTGCTTTTACCTCATTTCTCGAGCCTTTCATCCATGCAAGACTGTTTCTGTCCTAGGTCCTGATAATGTTAAAACAAGCCCTCACAGGGCTCTGATTGCACTGATCCTGCGATGGGAAATGCCACTCCTTCCTTAGCACCCAGAAGCTTGAGCTGGCTTCCTGACCAAGTGAGATAAAGAATTCAAGTAATACCAGATATGGAGTTCTTTCTTTTCCCCCCAAATTTTGCTCTTACGGGTGGGCATGTGATAGTACCCTGTGACTTCCCAGCTGATCTTTGGGGAGCCCTCCAGCCTGTATCTACTCAAGCATTCTTGGGTCTCACTATTAGAAAAAAAATGGTATCACTAACATTATATTTAGTGCCTGTCAAACTCTGTGCTGAATTCTTTACCTGTATTTTTCATGGCATCCCTATGGCCCCCTTTAGGATCAGACCTCTTTCTTTTCCTTTCAGATATGGTAGCAGAGACCTGACAGGGTCATACACCCACACACAGCAATGCCAAGGTCACATACAATCCAGGTGTTGAGACACTCAGGGTAGTTTTGACATACAACAGGCACTCCCAGCAGAAGTCACTAGAGTAGGGAATAGTATTCAGAACTTTTGCAGAGCTGGGGAGATGGCTCAGCAGATAAGAGAGCTTACTGTTCTTTCAGAGGACCCAGATTCAACTCCCAGCACTCACATGGCAGCTCACAACTGTCTGTAACTCCAATCCCAGGGGATCTGACTCCCTTTTCTGGCCTCCTCAGGAATAAAGCATGCATATGTTGCACAGACATACATACAAGCAAAATACCCGTACACATAAAATAAAAATAAACTTAAAAAAAAGAACATTTGCTAAGCTGTCAGCCTCCAAAAAGAAACTGATGAAGCCAGAGAAAAACAAAACACAATTATGAGATTTGGGAAGTCCATGCCAGTAGCCTGTCAAACCCATGATTTATGGAAAGCATTAATGAAGTATAAGCAATTCCAGGTGGGTCATTCAATCAAGCTGTTGATGGTGAGATTTCACTGTTTAGAAACTGGGTGGCTACTGACTAGAATACTGATTCCTTGTGGGAGAAAACTTCAGATTGAATTATGTGGTAATTATGAGTTCCAGAAGGAGACTTGCATACAAGTGTGTCTGTATGCTGAGCGTGCATGTTACTATTCAAGTCAAAGCCACAGCTGAAGAACTGGATACATGTGGCCATCCCACCAGAGTGTCGTATCACATCAGTGTGTGGAAACTAGGGCAATAAACAGCGCCTACAGGGTCTGCTTCTCAGCCCTTCCAGACTCAGCTTCTTCCCCCGTTTGCATCTAATGAACAATCTTTCTTTTGTTTTGTTTTTGGTTTCATCTTTCTGAGACAGGGTTTATCTGTGTAACAGCCCTGGCTATCCTGGAAGTCACTTTGTAGACCAGGCCATCCTCGAATTCAGAGATCCACTTGCCTCTGCCACCCAAGTGCTGGGATTAAAGGCGTGCACCACCACACCTGTTAATGAACAATCTTTTGACACCTAGAATATTCTAGAGTTCGGTGCTTCAGTATGTAATAACAAAAGTACTTCACAATTTGGTCAGGGACTATAATTCTAGCAGGGACTGTACAGAGAATGTCCCAAACATGGTATTTTTAGCATGTCAATTCCTTCTTAAAAATCATGAAAGAATGTGAATGCCTAGCTATTCTCAGAACAAATGTTGGGTAAAATTCAGCAGTGACTCCATCTGACCCTGTATTTTCCTTTGTTGGGTGACTTCTTAATTACTGATTCAGAGACGCACTACTGGCTACTGGACTACACAGATTTCTTATAAACTCTTGTTTAATTCTAAAACCTCTTTTTGCTCAAAATTGCTTTCCGGTTATTTGTCATCTTTTGTGGATCCACGTGACTTTTCCAATTCTCTTCTATTTCTGTGAAAACTGTTGTAGGAATTTCAATGAGAATTAACACTGAAGTTATAGATTGTTTCTAGAAATACGTTTTCACTTAAGTTAATTCTTCAGTCTGCAAGGTCCCCCCACCTCCTTTGTGCACACACACACACACACACACACACACACACACATGCACACTCAAGCCTATGGATGTGGTGCTCACATGCCACACCACATCATATGGAGGCCACAGCATGTATGAAGGTCGGGAGGATGGGTGCTGGTCCTTGCAATCCACCACTCACTCCTAGGGACTCTCCTGTCTCTGGATCTCATCTCCCTACAGGAATACTGGGATAACAGATACAGAAAGTAAAAGTAATATAAAAAAAATAAGCCACATGAAGATGGATCTCACACAAAGAGTCTGGATTATGTTGTCTTTGGGATTTTTAACTGCAGAGAGACATTTGATTGTAAAAGCTGCTGAGTTAAATCAATATATATGTTTTAACGATATCTTGATTCCAAAATCTATGTCTAAGGATACGTTGATTTGGAAAAGAGGTTCTGCTTTTGTTTCCACAGAAAATGAGAACCTATGGATTGCTTCCAGGCTAATATGGTTTGATCAAGAAGACCCCCTGAGAGGCCCAGATGATCCAACATCCAAACAGCTTTATTTATCAACCAATCAGAGCAACATATATTCACAGCATAAGGCATAACATCACCCATCACCCCAGGACATACCAGGGTTTATAGTACAACAAGACACTGACTACAAGTCCACACATCAGTGCTGGTAATGCAGATTTAAAGAGATGAGCAGGGGTATGGTAGTACATTAATCCCAATATTTGTGAGGCAGGGGCAGGCAGATCTCTGTGAATTTGAGGCTAGCCTGGTCTATATAGTGAGTGCAAGGCCATCCAGGGCTACAATGAGACCCCTGAAGAAAATAAAAATCATTTCTTAAAAACAGCCTTGGGACCCATTTATTGTGTGGAGAAATGATGCAGCAGTTAAAAGCACAGAGCACATGTGCTTCACTTGCCAAGGACCCAAGTTCCGTTCCCAGCACCTGTCAGGTGGCTCACAATTGCCTGTAACTCCAGCTCCAGAGGGATCTGATGCCTGTGGCCTCCATAGGCACCCTCTGTACTTTTGTGCATGAATGCACACATACACACACACACACACACACACACACACACACACACACTTAAAAAAAAAACTTAAGGGATGAACCAAAACACAAATAGCAAGCAAAACTTCAAACCAAGAACATCAAATCTTAAGCTACAGCACAGAATCTGAAAGCTTTAGCTCCTGTCTTCTTCTGCAGGATAAAAACAAGCAGAGGCCATAGAAAGAGGTACAGCTCTCCCTGTATGGTCCTTAGAATTGAGACAAGGTGGATATACTTAGACAGTGCAGCCTCCAGTCCAAGATGAGCAAACCCTCCTACAGAGAATTCAGAGAGTTGAGATCTCCTGAATGAATACCTAACGCCCAACCAACCACGGTCACAGACAAGAAACAGGAAAAGAGCTGATTGGATGCAGGATCAAGCAATGACTTTGCCTCAGGCAAGTGGGACCTTTGACAGGTAAAGTAGACCCAGCCATCATAAATGTCAGGAGCCAAGCCCTTCATTAGGTGTTACAGGGGAGGTGCAGAGATGTGGAGGACCAATCTCAGATCTTCAAATAAATTTCAGCCCAGTAGACTTGAAGAGAAAGTGCCAAGATTCTGAACATCCGGCACTGAGATGTGAGAAAGTCTTGCCCTCTGCTCACACCTTCCTGGAATTCTAATGACTATAAACAGTAGGCGGGGTTTCCAGTGTGTTCCAGTCATGGCGGTGATGTCAGAGGAAATGCCACCTCCACCATCTGCTTCTGATACCCAATGGCACATCAAAGTTTTTGACAGAGTAAAGGAGACTGTTAATAGACCAGACATGATTTTTATTATTGTTCGATTTGGCACCTTCTAGATCCTTAGGGATCTTAGTCTTAGGGAGCCTGTCACCTTAAAGAGACCTTGGCTCTGCCCTTGACTGCTCTGATCTGTAAGGAGGTTCTGCTTTTGGTTTTTTAAGAGTGGATGAGCACTACAATCTTGGGCACTGCAGCATTAACATAGGACACAATCCTGTGTACTTTCCTT
Organism: Peromyscus nudipes; assembly: GCA_902168325.1. NCBI lineage: Eukaryota > Metazoa > Chordata > Mammalia > Rodentia > Cricetidae > Peromyscus > Peromyscus nudipes. The sequence continues at coordinate 25,796 of CABHPH010157360.1, read as the reverse complement.
CTCCAACCCTTTACCCATGGCAGGTATCACTAGGTGGTCACATAACACTTCTCCACTAATCAAGGATGCAACTCAGAATCCTTCTTGTCACAGTACCAGAGGTTGCACTGTCAGTCAAAATCTCCAGGAGAGGGAGACCTTACTGCCTGTCTCTGGTATACAGTCAGCAGCGAAGGGTTTAGAATCAGACACGGTTCTAAATGCCAGTCTTTTCATTAAGAGCCTTGGGGCTCTGGATTCCGGCTTTGCTGGTTATTAAGTAACTGATTCATGTTGAATAAGGTTTTATGAGCCTCAATTTCTTCATCTCCTCTTCAGAAGAAAAACACAAATGCCTAGAAGAGCTTAAGAGGAGGAGAGACATGTCCAGATCTAAAGACAGGCAAGGCTTTCCTAGACAGCATCAGGTCCGAGATGTAGGTGGAAATGATGGTACTCTCTCCACACAGGATCCATCAGAGAAGACCCACGAGGTCATGTAGGAAAAGCCAGGCTGCCTAAGGTTTTTAGACCGGAGTAAGAATTGTAATCAAGATCCAAAGTTCCATAGTTTAACATAGGAAGATCAGTCAGGGTGGGAGAAATTATCACTCTCTAACCTAAAAAACACAGCCACTGTCTCCTGTGGCCATATACACAGATATCAAAAGAGCAGATTGGATGCTACCACCATGCTTTGGAAGGTAGCTGTAGGCGCAGACCAGGGAGGTAGCTTGGAGAGTAGGGAAGCAGAGGAAATACAGAAACTTATGTCACCATGACAAGCACTGAGAGAAAGTTCAAGGATGATTCCTGGAGTTTTGGCTTAACCTTCCAGGTAAACAGTTCTGGCATGCACTAAGACAACAGACATCAGAAAATACCAGCTAAGGCTAGTGAGATGGCTCAGAGGTTAAGAGCACCTGCTGCTCTTCCAGAGGACCTGGGTTCAGTTCCCACTTCCCATGTCAGCCAGCTCACAAACACCTGTATCTCCAGTTCCAGGAATCGGAAGCCTTCTTCTGGCTTCCACAAGTACCCGCACATGTGACATATACTCACACAGATATGCACATACACTGAAATAAAAAATAAAGCATTTTGTAAAAGACCAGTTATATTTTGGTTTGGTTTTAGATTTCTACAGGTGAAAATTCAAATAAGAATGTTAGTCAGATTTATGATAACAAGGATCTAAATTAAAGATGAAATAACAAACTCCAAAATCAATCTTCCTGGCGTAATCAATGCCTGAACACATTCCCAAAAGCCCCCCACTACCCAAGACTGCCAAGAGAAGAGAAAACCAGAAGATTTCCCCAGGCCAGGCCAGGCTAGACATGAGTCCCTACAAAAGTGCTTATATTGACCCAAACACCTATCTACACCAAGAACACTTGAACTTGTGGCTGTTGCACATGCTTGGTGCTGTGAAACTTGATCCTGCAACCACAGCAGGTTTTTATCTAGAAGGAAAAAAACTGATAGTCACTGTAGAGATGAGCTGTGGTACAGCAACCTGCATAGGGCAGAAGCCAGACGTGGGAGAAGAGCACCCAAGCGATACCTTGCACACTCTGGATATGAAAAATGAGCCAATTAGGAGAGAACTAAATATGGACAACTGATGGCTTCCAGAGAAGGGAGAGTCAGTTTCATTTAATGACGTGGCCCCTGGTGGGTTGACCATGCTCTGGTGGCTGGCCCTGTGACCACGGGTATGCAGGCAGAACAAACTGGAGCCAGTGGGTGTGTTGGTTAGTTTTTATCAACTTGACACAAGCTGGTCATCTGCGAAGAGGGAATCTCAAACGAGAAAAGGTCCCTATTATATTGTCCTGCAGCCAACCTGTGGGGCATTTTCTTAATTAATGATTCATGCAGTCCAGCCCACTGCAGGCAGAACTCTCCCAAGAAGGTGGCCCTGGAGTGTATAAAAAAAAAGCATACTGAGTAAGCCGGGAGGGCAAAGAAGTAAGCAGCACTCCTCCATGGCTTCTGCTTCAGCTCCTGCTCAGATTCCTGCTAGATAGAATACTTGCCTTGGCTTCCCTTCATGGTGGACTGTAAGCTGTAAGATGAAATAAACCCTTTCCTCCCCATGTCGCTTTTGGTCATGGTGTCTATCACAAAAATAGAAACCAAACAAGATCACAAAAAATAGAAACCAAATAAGATCACAAAAATAGAAACCAGACAAGACAATGGATTATTAAGTGTTTTAAAAAGAGGACACAAAGTTGAGGGGGCAGTAAGGAGGAGAATACAGAGCTTGGAGGAGTTTAGGGGAGAAGTTGGAGTGAATACAATCATAATATATTGTGTGAAGTTTTCTAAGAATGAATGAAAACATTTTTAAATGACAAAAAAAGCTATCTTGTCCATTTCACATAGTAAACTAGTTGAGACTTAAATCTATAGGCTTCCAATTTTTTTCCGTAATTTTTCCACTTAAGTATGAGCACATAGTCATGTGGGAGGGAGCACATGTGTATGCAGTTGTGTGTACATGTGTGGTGGTGTGCATGTGGAGGTCAGGGGTCAGCCTTGGATGTTGGTCCTCAGACATCATCCATGTTACATTTTTTAAGATTTTTAATTGTGTGTATGCCTGCATGTGTATGTAGGGGTATGTGCACATGAATACAGGTGCCCGTGGAGGCCCAAAGAGGGCGTCAGAGCCCCTGGAGCTGGTGTTACGGAAGCTACTGTGAGCTGTGTGACATGGGTGTTAAGAACCAAACTTGGGTCCTATGCAAAAGCAGTACATGTTCTTAACCGCTGAGCCATCCCTCCAGCCCCCACATTGTTTTTCTGAGACCTGGTCTCTCACTGGTGTGGGGTTCACCAATTAGGCTACACTGGATGGCCAGCAAGCCTCAGGGTTCTGTCTCCACGGTTCCAGTGCTGGGATTATAAACATGACGTTTACGGGTTTTTTTGTTTTGTTTTGTTTGTTTTGTTTTGTTTTGTTTTGGTTTGGTTTGGTTTGGTTTGGTTTGGTTTGGTTTTGGTTTTTCAAGACAGGGTTTCTCTATGTAGCTTTGCGCCTTTCCTGGAACTCGCTTTGGAGACCAGGCTGGCCTCGAACTCACAGAGATCCACCTGACTCTGCCTCCCGAGTGCTGGGATTAAAGGCGTGCGCCACCACTGCCCAGTGCATGATGTTTTTAAGGTAGGTTTGGGGGTTGAACTTGGTCCTTGCACTTGTAAGGAAATAGCAGCAGCACTTCAGGTTCCATTGTCTTAATAATGATATGTCATAAGATCTTTGTGTTGTTCTCTACACCTCAAAAAAATAATTTTCATGACTGCAAAGTATCCCATTTATTTTATGTGACAAAATTACCTGTTTGCTCCCCAGTTCATGGAAGCAGTCTGTACAGATGGAAAAGATTAAAAGTGTTTGGAGCAGGGGGTGGAGAGATGGCTCAGTGATTAAGAGTACTTCCTGCTCTGCCAGTGGACTGGAGTTCAATTCCCAGCACCCAAATCAGGTGGGACACAATCACCTGTAACTCCAGTTCCCAGGGATCTGACGCCATCTTCTGGCCTCTGCAGGCACACACACACACACACACACACACACACACACACACACAAAGAGAGAGAGAGAGAGAGAGAGAGAGAGAGAGAGCATACATCCACACAAACACCCACAAATATGCATAACTAAAAATCAAAATAAGTATTTAAAAAAAAACCAACACACTTGGAGAAGTATGAGCGCTGCAATTTGCCTTTCATCCTAACTTAGCCCAGCGTCCCAGGCAGGGGCCTTAACGGAGGCAAAGAACCTGAAGTTTGTGCAAAACACAAACCAGAATGGTAAGGCTTAGGAAAGCCCCGGCTAATCTTTTCCTTTGCACTTCTCTTTTATTAAGCTTTTTCAAAGCTGACTCCAGGCAGAATAGCGGTAAAGACTCCTGGCACACTCGGGTTCATCAGCAGTATCTAGTACCAGAAGTCCTGTTTTCATCCTGATAACCAGATATCAAAGGGCCTCAAACACGCTGGGCTGCTCCCGATAGAGATCTGAGCTTTCCGAGGCCTCTCTGAACTAAATCTCCGACCTTGGTGAGCCAGGGCCATTGTTACTGGTGGAACACAATCTCTCTGATCCCATGTGGGGAAGCCTGGCAGAAAGAGGCCCGAGTCAAACATACTGTGTGCTCTTGCCCTCGGTTAAAATCGAATCCTGATTGCTTCTTGAGCCGCTGTGCCTCCTCTGACTTCATGATGACAGGTCATCTGATGGAAATGAATTCTTCTACGGATCTTTAGAGTCTACCTTTGGTGGGTTGGTTGGTTTGCTTGCTTGCTTGCTTGCTTGTTTTTAATTTCCACAACTCTGATTGGATTTGCAGAACTGCACGTGTCAGCTGCCCGACCCTTTGCTCCAGTTCTTGGATTCACCAATGTCTGCATTTACGTCAACCTTTATTTTTGGCCTTGTGCCTAATATGTGATAGATGCACAGTTTGTGTTTGTTAAATGAGTGGGTAAATCCCTGGGGGGGAAGAAAAACTTAAATGAAGGGACTTGCTACTAACTCTTCCATTTAGCTGAGAGTAATTATGGACTTGGATTCGTTTTATAAATAGAAATGCTGGGCTTGGGTGAAGGCACAGTTATTGGTAAAGTGTGTGTTGTGCAAATATGAGGACCTGAGTTCAATCCTCAAAACCAGTGTAAAAAGCCGGGTATGGAGGCGCATGCTTACAATTCCAGTCCCGGGGAGACAGACCCAGGAGGATTCTTGGAGCTTGCTGCCCAACCAGTCTAGCTGGACCTGTGAGCTCCAGGTTCAGTGAGAGACCTTGTCTCAAAAAAAGAGAAACTCAGCACCAACCTCTGGCCTCAACATGTGTTCATGTGTATGCACACATTAACATGTACACACACACACACACACACACACACACACACACACACACGACACCCAGCACATGTGTGTAAATGCTCATATCATGTGCTTTGTGATTTGTCAAAATAGATTTGTTTTCAGTGAGATAAACACTGCTTGTACATGTATTAAAATGAGGTGAAAACACTGATGGCTAGGAAAACTCAGGATTTTTTTTATTGTAATTTGCTAAAGGGCCTCTTAATTATGCTTTGACAGGTATAAACCCAGTATGGTAGAAAACAGTGGCTCAGTAGAGCACGCGTCAGCTGGGATGCTAACACTGTTTCTTCCATCTGTTGTCGTCATTTTCCAGTCACAGCTAGGATCGAAACAGAAGACATAGACTTGAAGCCTGAGTAGTGAAGAAATCTTCACAAAGGGTAATTAACACCATTGGGTCCCTGTTTGCATAGGGAAACATTGCAGAGCCATGAACTTAGCATTGGGAAGGGAAGAAAAACTAAATTAAATCTGAATCTGGTCATTTCCTGACTTTCCTTTTCTGGTAAGTGGGAAGGAGGAGGAGTGTGGTAGGCTGAGCACTCACTGTGCCAAGCGCATCATTTCTGATCATCCCCACAGCAGCCTTCAGTTTATAATGAGACTTCCAGACTTTAAAACCCTGTGTCTGCAGCAGAATGGCTCCCTAGTAAGCTGCTGAGCCAGAATCTGAATCTAGGATTGCCCATGCCCAGCACATGTTCCTGTCAATCTCGGCATCCAGCCCCATGGAACTAGTCTGGGATTAAAGCAACTGGTTGGCTGGGCAAGCAGCTTAGTGGGTACAACGTCATGCAAGCGTGAGGATCTGGGCTGAATCCTCAGAACTGACAGAAAAAAAAAATCTGGGTGTGGTGGTACATGCCTATGACCCCAACAGTCGGGGCAGGGGGAGCAGGGAGGACAGGGAAATCCTTGAAGCTCATTGCCTGCCAGCATGGCTGGATTGTTTCAGGTCTATTGAGAGAGCCTGTCTCAAAAAATAAACATGGAGAGCAATCAAAGAAAGACTTAACCCAGATGCACACACGTGCATCCACACTCATATCCACATCCATACTCCACAGATACAATACACACACATACATCTTATTACAATGGGGGGGGGTCATGTGTGCACATGCACAGAAGGATACTCACGCATGCCACAACCCACATGTGGAGATCAGAGAACAACTGGTGGGAGTCATTCTCTCCTTCCACCACATAGGACCTGGGAATCAAAAGCAGGTCATCGGGCTTAATAGCAAGTACCTTTACCTCCTGAACCCTATCATTGATCCTAAAACTTCTTCACTAAAAACATAATAAAATAGAATGGCTAACCAGGCAGGCACAGGGTCAGAACCTCAGTACCTATTCCCATCACAGCCCTCTGATTTATAGCTCTTTCTTCCACTCCCTTGCCCACTTGCCACTTAGTACCCATTTGCCCCATCTTGGCACGAAGCACAGACACACACGTGTGGGTCAGGGGATAAGAAGCCAGACTTTCTGCTTCATGGCCCTGTAGCCCAGCAAAGCAGCGGTATCCATGGCAGGGCAGCATCTGGATGCCCAGCCACTTCCCTAAACACAGTCCTGAACTTTCTCTCAGTTCAACTCCAGTCTTTCGTGAGATATTCTGCATTGTCCACTTAGAGTAGAGAGAGCACAGGAAGAGAGAACAGCATGGGGAGGGGTAGCCCCAAGGCTTGCTCTTTCCAGTGTGGTCTCTTAAGCCATAGGCTTCAGCACAGTCCAACGTACAGCACATCCGAGCACTAATTCCTTTTGTTGAAAGACCCTTAATTCCAATTTAGAATTGCACCACCAAGAGTGCATAAAGCATTTATTTGTTTTCTCCCATTCCTAATACATAAAATAGAGCCTACTCCCTGTTTGTCCTTTCATTCACAATAAAAGGGAGAATTTCTCCCCTCTCCTCCTTTCAAGTGCAAGAGAATGAGAACCTGAGTATCCCCTAGCTCCATTCATGAATAATCACCTTTTCTTGGGCTTTTTCACATTACTCTACATTTAAAAGGCTCAGATAGAGAGCAGACCTGAAGACAGACAAGTCACCGATGTTTTGAAATCACTATGAGTTACAAATGTCTCGATGCATTTCTTTATTTTTTTAAGCATGATGTTTTGCATGCAAATATTGAAAAAATGTTCTTCGCAACAATTGGGGAGGTGTAGGAAAAAATGGAAATGGTGTTTGTGTCTATAGGTGAATTGCTGCTGTGAGGCTGCCGCAATCAGACTTTGTACAAAAAGGGCCACCGAACAGAAGGTCAAGCAGCTGGCCATTTCCATTTCAAAGACACTATCAAAAGGCCAAGAGGCAGTTCACCCAGCAGCCCTTTAGCAAACAATATTTTTCTCCTTTCTCACTTATGATATATTTTTTAATGCCACAATAGTTGAGCAAGAAGTCCCCTGGTTCATTTTCCCAGGGACACAAGTGGCTTGTGTGAGGTTTGTAGGGACACATGTTAGTTGACAGAATTGGGAGGGTTTTAAATAATGAGGAACCACTCTCGGCCACTGTGTAAAGGCTTTGCAGCAAAGTGACAAGTCACAACTGAATCCGTTCCTTCTGACCCAGAAGAGCCAGGAAGGCCAGCTCCACATTACAAACTATGGCCCATCACCCCTGCAAGAGGACGGCTTTGCAAACACCTCACTGATTCATCCAGAGACCCTCGCAAAACAGCAGGAGGAAACACAGAACAGGAAACTGAGATCTGTGTTGCTGGATGTCTGAACTGTTAGATCTCACCTCGTAGCTATTAGCAGGAGCCAGTTTGGGCCAACCCGTCCTTGTCATGAGCCTGTCAGATTGCAACATGTCACAAAAAGAAAGCAAACTGAGGAACCTTGGGAGATGGCATGGTCGGCCATGTACTTCCTATCACACGGGCATGAGGACCTGAGTTCCTATTCCCAGAAGTCACCAGAATGGTGCCTCTTGCCTGTAACCCAGCACTGTGGAGAGAAGGCAGAAACAGTGTTGGCTGGCAAGCCAGTCTGGCTGAATAGGCAGAGAGCCCCAGGCTCAGTGAGAGACCCTATTTCAAAAAGCAGGGTGTAAAGTGATTGCGGAAGACACCTGAGTGATGTCAACCATTGGATCCAACATGCACACATACATACGCACTGCACATGAACACATGTATAGTTAAGTGCACACATGAACATGTGCATGCATATACACAAAGGCAAACTGGAATACAGATGGGCCATCATCAAGCCCATCACTCATCATTAAAGTCCTCTGTGAGCTTCGAGACGAGCGGGCCTCTGGTCACCACTAAATAAACTAATTAATTAATGGAGATGGTTGATAATAGCATCCCTACTCTCTGACCAGCCTATTGAGGGAATGGGGGTGGGTCGGATCATATGATCAGACCCACCAGTACAAGAGAAACCTGGAGGACAAGCCCAATAGCAGCACCAAAGGTCAAATCCAGGGAAGCCACATCCATCCACTGGCCCCAGGAATGTGAGAGGAAGCTAAAGAAAGGTCGGATGCTGCAGAAATGCAGATGTGGGGTGACTCACATGGTCAGGGTGAGGGAAAAACCCAAGCTACAAAATGATCACTTTAAAGGAGTGTTCAGCGGGCACCAATTATCATGAGAGGAAGAGGGTAGCCAGTGAGGTTTTGAGTCATGGGCCAGGCCAGATATTCAGGGTTCCAATCTCCCTGGGAGCTGTCTTTAAAAGGCCCTCTGCTTTGCCATCGATAACCCTTTTCTCTGTAAAATGATACAAATGGCTTCTCAGCTTGTCCTTTTACCCCTACAGCAGCAGGGGACTGGACTGACCCCTCCCAAATGACCAGTCATTAAGGGCTCAGATCAGCCATGGAAATCACATAAAGGTCAAGGTAGGGCAATTTCTTTGCTGTTTTGGCCATGCTTCTGAGGGGAGAAAAATGGGGGAAATGTGCATGTATATGTAATAACTGCTCTGTTTCGAAAACATGTCATACTATGAAGGAAAATGCATTTATTTCCAAATATGCCAGCGGTTTTGAGTTGTGTCACCAAAAAAAAGTCTGATATAATTTACATTTTCTTATTTCACCTATAAACGGAGCCTTATTTAAGTCATCGGCCATGTTTACAAGATCAAGAGACGCCTTGCTTGCTCTTCGTTTACATTTTTCCAAAGATGTTATGTCTCCAACGCTTAAGAGAAATGTCTGTGGGCAGGGAGAGAAATAGAGGGAAAGGGGAGAAAGAGATGGAATCGGAGACAGAGGAGGGAACCGTGAAGGAACGGAAGAAGCCGAGCCGGGCCCCAGAAGCAATTGCTGGGAGGCTGGGGAGATGCTTGGTCAGTAAGGAGCTTACCACACAAGCGTGTGGACCTGAGTTCAGATCCCCAGAGTCTGTAGTCCAAGCTCTGGGAAGGAGGAGACAGGCAGATCCCTGGGGATCTCTGGCCAACAAATCTAATTGAATCAGTGGGCTCCAGGTTCAGTAAGAAACCCTATCTCAAAAATTAAAGTTGAAAGCAACTGAAGAAAACTTTAGGTTTCAACCTATATCCTAAACACACACACACACACACACACACACACACACACACCAAACACATATACACAGGGGGAAAAAACAGCAATCACTGGCATTGACCAGAAGCCCTGCTCCATATGGGCCCAACTTCAGTACTGAAGCTTTTTATCTACCTTCTTTCTTTATTCATTTAAAATAAAAATTGGGGGGAGGCAGCATCCTGGAAAGATGGCTGCACAGTTAAGAGCTCTGTTCTTCCAGAAGACCAGAATTTGGCTCTCAGTATCCATATCAGGTGGCTTGCACCCACCTGTAACTCCAGCTCCAAGGGTTCTGATGCCTCTTCTGGCCTCCAGAGGCATCAGCATGCATGTGGTATTCACTCACACAGCTGTACGCATATATGTACATAAATAAAAGCAAATCCTTTAAAAATCCTATAGAGTTTGTTATTATCTCCCCCATATTGCACATGAAGAAAATCAAGGCTCCAATAAGGTAAATGGGTGTGAAAAGCAAAGCCAAGCTAGACACACACTGGATGATCTGATTCTAAGTCCCCCTGGCCAGAATCAAGGCAGGGTGAGGAAGCCCTCAGAGCAAACAGTAAATCCCCATTAGGTTTGAGATGGCACCAAGCAAAAAGCTGTCTAAGCCGGGCGTTGGTGGCACACGCCTTTAATCCCAGCACTCGGGAGGCAGAGCCAGGC
>CABHPH010157360.1:0-15284 GCA_902168325.1 Peromyscus nudipes | reverse complement strand
CCTTTGAGCTTCAGTCCATCGGCACTGTCAGAAAGCTGGCAGAGCCGACAAGATGGGGTTACATGGGTTGCAGTGGAAAGTACGCCAGCCTCAGCTTGGAGCCAGTGAGGAATGAACGGACAGCTAGTGAATCTCCCCCGTGTACCTGTGTTATATGTATATTATATGAATATTGCCTACTGCATTCTCCAGCAGCCCTAGAAAGCAGGTGTGAGGGCCCCCACTCTACAGCTGAGAAAACTGAGACTCAGAGATGAGTGTATGCGAGGTGGCATACCTGGAATCGAACAGTCCGACGCGATTCATGTTCCCTCTGTTACAGTAGGCGGCAGTTTCCCGTTGATTGTTGACTGTCAGCTTGACTAGATTTAGAGTCGCCATGGAAACACTCTTCTGGGTGTGTCTGTGAGTGTGTTTCCAGAGAGATTTGGCTGATAGGGGGAGACTCACCCTGAGCATGGTGGGCACCACTCCTGTGGGCCAGAGTCCAGGATGGGCAAAAGAGGAGGGCAAGCTGAGCACCGGCCTTCATCTCTCTCTGCTTCCTGATGGTGGACTCAGTGTAACCAGCTGTCTCCTGTCCCTGACTCCATACCTTCCCAGCCAGGTTAGACAGACTGCTCCCTCAAAACAGGAGCCAAACTATACCTTCCCGTGGTGATATTTTATTTGTGCTCTAACAAATAAAGCTTGCCTGGAGATCAGAGGATAAAGCCAGACGCTATATTAAACATAGAAGTCAGGCAGTGGTAGCACACGCCCTTAATCCTAGCATTCAGGAGGCAGGGATTCATCCGGATCTCTGTGAGTTCAAGGCCACACTGGGAACAGAGTCAGACGGTGGCACACGCCTTTAAATCCAGCACTAGTTAACCATAGAGGTCTGGAGGTCTGTACAGACAGACAGGAAGTGATAGAGCTGGCCAGAAAGAGGAAGTGATATAGCTGTGCAGAGAGAGGAAGTAAGACGGCAGGACACAGAAAGGTTTATAGGTGTGAGTATACAGGAAGTAGCTCTCTTGGACTCAGGATTTCCTAGCAGTAAGAACTTGTGGCTGTGGCTTGTTCTATTCCTCTGATCTCTCAGTTTTCACCCCAATATCTGGCTCTGGGTTTTTTATTAATAAGACCGTTTAGCAATCCGTGTTACACCCTCCCACCCCATCAAATTGCTTTTTGTCAGATATTTCGTCACAGAAATTAGAAAAGTAGCTACTACATTGTGTGAGTCAAATTTTGGCCAAACTCAAAACGTCATGCAAATATTAGCTCAATGTGAGTGTACAAACAATATTCCCACATTAGTAATTATTTGGGTCTACAAGTCTTTGTATGAAATAGCTATGTGAATTAGTATCAATGGTGTTTCTCTCCATGAAGCAAACGCCTGTACCTTACACAATTCCCCTGTGGATCCCATCATCGCCATGCCATTAAATGCTGTCCCCAGATGAGGTATGAGCATGCTGGTCAAAATGGATATTCACAGCCTGAGAGCACTTTATGATTATCAAGGGACAAAAAATGAATTAAAATCACACCCTGCTAAGTGCCACAGAAGTATTTTCAAATTAGCCTCGTCGCTGTTGCCTCCCCGGTCCCTGGCATGTGGGTTGTACCTGCTGACACGTCCCTCAGGAGAACTAATATGTTCCAATGGGACCCGAGCAGATGATTAGGGTTTATTTTCCATACCAGGGACAACAGAAACAGACCAGCTTTGTCAACGAGCTAAAGTGCTGTGGGCTTTCTCCCTGTCTTAATGAAATGTGTGCCTTTTCAGAGGGCCATTTCTATGATTTATAAATTCCTAGCAATGCCAGGAGAAGGGAGAGGCAAGGGAAGGACCCGGAGTACAAAATATAAGGAAGAGATCATCCCTGGGCCGTGCAACCACTGACCCTATTCTTGCACCTGCTCGAGATGGGTGCTCCTAAAATTCTGCATTCTTGCCATGTTGTTTTTCTCTTCCTCACCCAGGTCCCAAATCTCCTAGCATGAACACAGACCTATCATGGAGGAGAGCATGAGTCTATCGGAAGAGTGGCTGCCCCCAGAGAATACCAGAGAAGCCTCCACTCGCCCAGTGATATATATTTCTAAACTACAAGGCGAAAGAAATCAATACATGAGAGCAAGCCAGCATGATTGGCCTAGCATCTGGAAGCCATGATGTATATGCTACTGCTCAGGGCCTTATCCTTCTCTCTACCCAACATCTATGTCACATATAGGGAGTGTCTTAGTTAGGGTTTCTATTGCTGTGAAGAGACAAAGCAACTCTTATCAAGGAAAACATTTAATTGAGGTGACAGCTTACAGTTTCAGAGGTTTAGTCCAATATCATCATGGTGGGGAGCATGACGGCATGGCGGCAGACATGGTGCTGGCTACATCTTAATCAGAAGGCAACAGCAAGTAAGACTCAAGCACTGGACATAACTTGGGCATATATGAGGCCTCAAAGCCCACCCCCCAAATGACATGCTTCCTCCAACAAGGCCACATCCAGCAAAGCCACACCTCCTAATAGTGCCACTCCCTATGAGATTATGAGGGCCAATTACATTCAAACTACCACAGTGAGTGAGCGAAAACCTGAGTGAATGTGTGTTGACATGGGCATGGCCATGTCCCTGACCCCAATGCCTTATACTCACAGCAAATGCCAAAACCCTCTGGGCTCACATGTAGATGTTGACAGTGTTTGCAGAAGATATACACCATAGCTTTCACCCCCTGTGTGTTGATGGCTTGAAGACTAATCCACCACAGAGACCGCTCCTACCAACATTAACTAAACTGGCCTCCTGTTCAGCTGTATATAATAAACCTGCCTCTTTGTCTAGCTGTATATAACAGCTCCACCTCCTTGTTCAGCTGCATGCAATAACCCTGCCTCCCTGTTCAACTGTTTAGAATAAATGACCTAACTGGCCTTGGTGCTGAGGCTTCTCCATCAGAGAGCCCAGACCACCCAATCCCAGCCTTTTCTGTGTGTTCAGCCTTTCTTCACTCTCTTGCCATCTGAGTCAGGTCAATCCCTGGAGCCATGCAAGAGTGCAGCAGTTAAGGGAGAGCAGGACCAGCCTCTGGGTCCCTGCAGGCTGTCACACCTACTCCCTCCCTGCAAGCTCCATCATACTTGAAAAGCAGGTGATGGTCAAGGCACAGGCTTTCCAGCCTGCCCAGCTTCAGCCTTACTTTGTGAGAGTCCCCAAGCCACAGGTAAGATGGACTGTGCAACCAAACATGCTTCATGAGTTTGGGAGAGGGCCAGACAGGGATCCAGATTAGTAAGGAACCCTTATATGGCCATGTGGATCCAGTTACCCTGGATCTGAAATTCAAGGGCGCAAAGGTAGTAAATGTTTCAGTGTTCAGATGACCCATGTTGCTTTTATTAAAATGGAGTGAGTGCACAGAGTGCCATCAGTAGTTCAGGTAAAGTCTGAGCACCCCAGACAAGGTGAATCAATTTGCCTAAATCAGAGCCTGAGCTCTGGAGAGCCTAGTAATAACAGGGCCTATTGGTGGCCCTGTAGTAGGATAAAGGCAGAGTTCTGTTGTGTCCCAGGAGCACTGTGTGTCCAGTGAGACTCAGGCTCGTCAAGTGGTGAGACTGGAAACGCACCTCACTCACCCCCAAATCAATGGATCCTGGGAGAGGGAATGAGACAGAAGCTGAGGTAACAAGAGGCAGAAATAGCCTACTGGGGCCAAATGATGGAGGAGACATGAGTATCTTCTCATACGGAAGTTGTATGTGGTCACACAAACTCCCAGGCAGACAGCTTGCCCATCCCCATTCTAAAATGCTTTAACTGGAAATGCTGACAAGATGTGGCCCATTGTACTGCTAGCCTTCCAAACAGGGTCTGTCTTCCCCCAAGATCCGCTAAGAGAAATCAATCAGCCATCACTGACGCTGTGACCTCAGGCAGTCACTCAGCTTTTCTGAGCCTTCCTTCCCTCATCTGGAAAAAAAAAAAAAAGCAACTAAGGAATTAGGGGTGTGGCTCGGTTGGTAGACTGCTCACCTAGCACACACAAAGCCTGGGTTAGATTCCCAGCACCGTATAAACCAGGCATGGTAGTACACACCTGTAATCTAGGAACTAAGGAGGTGGAGCCAGGAAAATCAGAAGTTCAGAGTCGTCCTAAAGTCATCAATATAACAAGTCCAAAGTCACCCTGAGTCTCTGTCTAAAGAAAGAAAGAGATGAGAGGAGAGAAGGAAGAGGAGAGGGAAGGAGGAGGGAGAAGGGAGAGGAGGAAGGAAGGATGAAAGAAAAAGGCAGTTAACCCCAGTACAATGTTTGATTTTCAGAAAATATTTGCTGTCTTCACAGTGTTGGTATAGAAATTTTTCTTAGTTATAAAAATCATATGAACACACCCAGTCCAAAGCCTCACTCACGGAAAACAAATCAATCCTTTCTGCCCCTCCCTTCCCACCTCCACCAGACTCACACGAACACATTCCTTTTCATCTGATCTAAGTAGGTTAAAACAGAGGTGATTTTTCTCTGTTCTCCAAAGGTTAAAAGACTGCTAGGATCTAAACTCTCCTGGATATTTTATCACCAGGGCTCAGACCGGGTAGAAATGGAGCCCTAGAGTGAAAAAGCAAAGGGGACACAGGAGTCTTAGAGAAAAAGAAACAAAGGCCCAGATTGGGCCACCCTCCCAAAGCATTTCCTTTTTCCCCACCCAAGCTGTCAAGTTCACACACCCCATGCCATGAAATAAATGAGCATTCTCCTCCAAGGCTAAAGGAGCACTGTTGGCGTGGGGCAGGAAGAGCTGGAGGAAGGGCTGGAGTGCTGGGGAACACTATCTTCCGAATATACGAAGCTGTTTCACTCTTGAACTCACAGCAGCTGTAGTTACCTGCAAAAGCCCAGAAGAGGGCTGGATCTATCAACGTTCTATCATAGGTTGGGGGAGGGACCCGGGACCCACCCTCCCTGAGAAACTATTGGCAGGTCATAATTAGTAGGGAGGGTGAAGCATGTTCCTCAGTGGTGGAGGCACCTGTCAGTTGCCCATGCTCCTGTAAGTAACCTCCCACCCATACTCATACAAGCACCTCCAGTTAAACTTATTGGGTCACACACATCCCCACACACAAACACACAGGGGGGTGGGGACATGAGCACAGAGAGAAGAATGAGTTGGATAACAATGAAGCAACCACAGAGTGGGAGAAGAGGTAAGTGAAGAGCATTCGGTCACCACATCCAGGCAGATGTTGCGTAGACATGGTCTAACTCTCCTGACTCAAGCCATACCTGGATTTGTTTAATAACTAGAATCAATGATATATTGTAGCAACTTTCATTACTTAAATAAGCTTAACCAGCAGAATCTCAAGGTCCGCAAAGAGTCACTGCGATTCAAACAACCTAATACATCTGACCTCAAATATCCTGAAGACAACCCAAACTGGCTACTTGATGTCACAGTGCAGGAAGAGTGGTTCCCCTGCCACCCAAAGGTTGAGTTCTACTGAACAACGGTGTCTCTGCTTGTTTCTAGAACCCTCAACCCACCTGACACCCTTGTGTATTGGCAGATTTTATGATTAATCAAATTAATATTTTAATGAACTTCACAGATAATTCATCACATTACTATTTTGTCAGTTTTAATTCTAGAGAAGGTGAAAAAAAATATAGCACCAGGAAGCAGATTAGTGGCCACCTGGGATGACAATTAGAGGAGTGACCAAAAAGAGAAAAGAGACTTTTTGGAAGCTAATGTGAGTCTTAACATGAGGATTTGTCCAACCTTTATCACTTGAAACCGTCAGCTTTTATGACTTATAAAGCATACCTAAAACAAGCCCTTTGTAAGAGCATTCCAGTTTTGCTCACTGGAGCAAGGTAGCTCAAGAATGTCAGAGGGAAGGCAGCTGCTACACAGAGGAGGAAGTAGCAAGTCTGCCAAAACAGCTCTGTAACAGAGCACTTCATCAGAGCATGTCAACAGTTCTCAGGGTAAATCTCCATCTGTCCGCTGCCAGAGGTGGAGCTGTGGAATATTTAACATACGCAGCAGAGGCACCCAGAGCCATGATGGCCATGGTGCTAGACTTCCTCCTGCTCCCTCACCAGCACTTCCTGAAACCGTAAGGAAGCCTTAACTTTAAACCCAACCACATTGTTGGATCCCTAAGTCAAAGAAGTGTGCCCTGACAATAAGCAACTCACCCAAGTTCCAACCCCTGTGGACAAGAAGTCCTTTCCTTCACCACCATCATGTCCAGCTGGTCTACCTCATAGGCAGCTCTTCAACCAACCCACTCCTCGCTTCATGCCACACTTCATACTTGGCTGGCAAACTCCTTCTTCTGTTCTATAGCTAGCACTATTGGGTCCCCGATGCTGTTGGCTAGCTGAAGAATTGTCCTCCCAGATGATAAGAGTTGTAGCTGTGAGTAACCTGTATCTATGGTTTTTCTTTCCCTAGGAGACTGTCATGACTGGTGGAGCAGCCTAACCTGAAAATTCCTGTGATGCCACCTAGCCCTGTAGTGACACTAACATTCCAGGGGTCTCCACGGCCCCAAGCTGAAGCTGGTCTCCTCTTTGCACCATATCTGTCCAAAGCTCCTTCCTCTGTCCAACTTCCCTCAGAAGATTTCCATCTTGGAGCTGGAAAGATGGCTCAGTAAAGCACTTGCTGCTCTTCCAGAGGACCTGAGTTAGGCTTTCAGCACACAACTGAGCAGCTTACAACCACCTGTCACTCTAGCTTGAAGAAATCCAACACCCTCTTCTGGCCTCTGCTGATACCCACAGTTGCACATACAGCACACACAAACACACAAATAAAAATAAACCTTTAAAGTATTTCTCCTTGGTAGCTGTGGTGGTTTGAATAGGTATGTGCCCCCCTCCCCCCTCAATAGACTTGTGTTTGAATGCTTGGCCTATAGGGAGTGGCATTGTTAGGAAGTGTGGCCTTGTTGGAAGAAGTGTGTCACTGTGGGAGTGGGCTTTGAGGTCTCATATATGCTCAGGCTACACCCAGTATGGGGTACAGTTCACTTCCTGTTGCCTGTGGATCAAGATGTAGAACTCTCAGCCCCTTCTCCAGCACCACGTCTGCATACATGCTGCTGTGTTTCCCACCATGAAGATAATGAACTAAACCTCTAAAACCATAAGCCAGCCCCAACTAAATGTTTTTCCTTTATAAGAGTTGCTGTGGTCATGGTATCACTTCACAGCAATAAAATCCTAACTAAGACAGTAGCATTCCTTCAATGACTTACACAAAAATATCCCCATCTCAAGCTCTACTTCTGGGTAATCCAACCTAAGGGATCCTTCAGGTTCACCTAGAATAACTTTCTTTTAAAGGACTCATTGATCATGCAACTCCTTGACATACAACCTTTAAATTAATGCCTCACTATGTATATAAACTCCAGATGTTAGTGTGCCATACAAACTTGCCTTCTTCTACATCCAGTCCCTACCCTAAGCCTCAACTCCAACAGGGTCTCTGCCTAAGCTACATGACTTCCCCTAAAGCCATGCTCCTTCATACTTCTGGGTTTACTTCCATTCTTATTTTTGGCCTAAAATTCATTTCTCCATTTTAGCTGTTTGTTCTCTGAGAGGGTGGGGGTGCAAGTGGAGGCCAGAGGTCAACTTAAGGTGTCATTCCTCAAGTGCCATACACCTTGTTTTTTGTTTTGTTTGTTGTTGTTGTTATTGTTGTTTAGGCATTCTCTCACTGGCCTGGGACTCACTAAGTAGGCCAAGATAGCTTATCCAGTGAGACCCCAGCAATCCACCTGCCTCTGCTCCCCTAGCTCTGGAATTACAAGCATGCTCCACCTTGCCCAGATTCTTTTATGTGGGCTCCAGGAATCAACTCAAGTCCTTATGCTCACAAGGTAAACTTTTTACCAACTGAGCCAGTTGTCTCCAGCCCTCCCCTGGTCATTCTTTAAGACTCAGCTTGAGTATTGCGGGGACTATTTCTGGTTTCTCCCTATCTTCTGAGACAGACTGAGGCACCCTACACTCAAATGATGTCATGTATACACCTCTGTCACTTGTCATGTGTCCCAAGATGCCACTGAAGCAATCCATCACGTGATGCTGTGACTCTCATCAGGATGGAGAACGGTGTTGCATCCCCAAGCCCAACTCTGCACCAGGCACAGAGCAGGTCCTCATAAATATCCCTGTGTCTGTGTACTGCCCAGGGGTCTTCAGTTCCATAACCAGGGGACTTCCCTCTCCTCTACAACCTGAGAAGCAATGCTGGGAGTGATTCTTTCACTTTATTCCACTCCCTGACAAGTCTAACTTTTGGCCAGGCTGCCCTCCCCAGGCACCCCTGGAACACCTAAGGGGTGTGTTTGTAACTAGGGGTCAGCTTGGCTGCCATGTGTCCAGATCTGGATCACCTCTCTGTGCTTTGGAGCAGGTTGGCTGAACCACTTAATGCCTCCCACCTAAGAATGTAGTACTGGTTCTCCTTTAATTTCCCAACATACTGTCTTATACAGATGTTTGCTGAAAGTCATGGAAATACCAAAGAGAAATAACAACACAGTGGAAGACAGCTGCCCGTTTTCCCAAAGAGACAGTCTCGAGAAAGCAGTGTGGCCAATTTGAATACAAGGCTTCTAGCCTATGAATGAAGCAATCAGTTTTCTACTTGAAGCGATGATACTTCAGACCAAGCATAGTGAGCGGTACGTGCCTGTAACTCCAGCACTCAGAAGACAGATACAGGAGGATCTCTGTGAGTTATAGGCAAGCCAGGGCTAGATAGTAAGATGCTTTCTCAAACAAACAACAACAACAAAAAAAAGGCAATGACATTTTATTCCATCTGCATACATATTTATATTATGCCAACTGTCTATGTCCATACCACCCTGAACAGGCTGAACTCCTTTAAATTACACCTGCAGAATTTAGTCAGAAATTCTTCTCCTTTTTATTAAAATTTCGTACAATACATTTTGATCATGTTTCTCCCCTGCAATTCTTCTTATTGGGCTCAGAATAAATGAAGTAAGCAAATATACTGCAAACATGCTTAACGGCAAAACCTAGAGTGAGCCTTGTCAATCTATGCCTCTGTCTTAGTTAGGGTTGTTATTGCTGTGATGAATCACTATGACCAAAAGCAACTTGGGGAGGAAAGGGTTTATTTGGCTTATGCTTCCATATCCATGTCCATCACTGAAGGAAGTCAGGACAGGAACTCAAACAGGGCAGGAACCTAGAGGCAGGATCTGGTGCAGAGGCCATGGAGGGGTGTTTCTTACTGGCTTGTTCCCTCTGGCTTGCTCAGCCTGCTTTCTTAGAGAACCCAGGGCCACCAGCCCAGGGAGACACCACTCACAATGGGCTAGGTCCTCCCAATCATAAATTAAGAAAATGTCCTACAGGCTTGCCTCCAACCCAATCTTACAGAGGCATTTTCTCAATTGAGGTTCCCTCCTCTCAGATGACGTTAGCTTGTGTCAAGTTGACATAAAAACTCTCCCACACAGCCTCTTCAATCCATGTATAAATCTGTTATTGACTCATTTATTGAAAGACACAAAATCAAAGTAGACCTTCAGATTTTATTTTTGTTTTGTTTTACTTTCTATTACATTTTTAAAACTTGGGGGTGGAGGGGTCAGAGGACAACTTGAGAAGTTAGTCCTTTCCTCCAACCACGTGGGTCCCAGAGATCAAATTCAAGCCATTACAGCTAGTGGCAAGCGCCCTTATTCACTAAGGCATCTCATCAGCCCTTAGAACTTGACTTTTAAGTAGCACCTACCTTAAACATGTTCCTTAAAGGCAGGAATGTTGCTTGGTCAACTCTATATGGCCAGTGACTAGAGTAGAAGTCAAAAGCCACTGCTTGTGTGTTGGATTTATAAAGTTTTATTAGAACACAGCCAGGCCCATCATTAGGTATTATCTGTGGTCGCTTCGATTGATTTGCGCAGAGCTGAACAGAGATGTAACAGAAGATGGAGGACTTAGAAAGTCTGAAACAGTTGCTATCTGCCTACTACAAATGGTTATTTTCTTACAGGGAAAAAAAAATCAGCTGACCCTTCTCCCAGACCACTGCCTGGCACATAGTAGGGAGACAAAAGCTATTTTTGATGAAACAGCTATAACATCGAGCCCTGTTTTCTGAAGGGGGATTTAGAGAACAGAACCAACCTTGCATCCTGCGGCAGCTGTTGAATGTGGCATCCTCAAGCGCCCTCCATACCAGCCCTTCTACTGACTCTTTCAAGCACTAAGTGGCCTAAGAGACTTTCTCATTCTTAAAGGAGCGTTTTCTGAGGCAGGTCACCTTCCCTCCACACACCACAAACAACTCAAAAGACGTCACTTCTCTCTTCTGTACCTACATTTTCCACAACTTGAATGCAGAGTGTTTGTGGAGTTGGCAGGTCAAGTGTTCTCAGAGAAAAGGCACTGTAGTGGGACTGTGTGGCTTCTGTCCCTGGATAAGGAAGGGAGGACAGGAGGTGTGGAGGGGCAGAAGGGCCATGGATGTGAGATCTCGAGGGAGACCTCTCCTTTAAAAGGGATTTCTTCCTTGATGGCTTCCAGACGCTCTTACCCAGCAGCTGCGGAGGCTCCTGCAGCTGCGCTCCATTCTGTGTTCAAAGGTGGCAGACAAATTTTTCTAATCTTGATAGAGGATGCAGGTTCCTTCAGTAAAGGGTTCTGCCAGTGTCCTGGGGAGGCGGTTTGTAAAGGTTTGCAGGTAGCTCAGCCCAGCTAAGCCTCTGTCGACAGCTGCGCTGCTGGATATAAAATCACCCGAAAACTCCACACTAGGAAACTGACAGGAGTGTGATTGTTTATTCCTTCTTGTAGAGCAAACTGGAAATTACTTCCCTCTGTGGAGAGGGAGTCTAGTATCAGGAGAGTTAGAGCCCCTGAGCTTTTGAGATTTGTTTTGTTTCGTCTTGTTTTGAATGTTTCTGGTTTTGTTTTTGTTTTTAGGGTTTTTTGTCTTTTGTTTTGACATTGTAAAGGCTCATAACTGTGTTCTCTCTCTCTCTCTCTATCTATCTATCTCTCTCTCTCTCTATCTCTCTCTCCCTATCTCTCTCCTTTCATCTTCAGCCACCTTGAAAGAGTCAGAAAACAGCTCTAAGCAGAGTAAGCTAAACCCCTTTCAAACACAATTTGGGAAGGAGGGAGGTCCTCTGGCAGTTTTGCCCTAGCCTGGAATACTCTCAAAGGCAGCAAGGAAAAGCTTCTATGAGGACTTTGGTATCTGAGCCTGAAGATTTGAGGGCCTGACTCTGCCCTGAAACACACACACACACACACACACACACACACACACACACACACACACACGCATGCACGCATGCACGCACACACACACCTACAGACTGCATGGAGAGGGAAGGGGCAGCCTCCTGTGGAAGGGCCTGAGTGTAAGAGTACCTGTGGTGTAGATGTGGTTCCCACCCCTCAGAGGGCAATATGTTGGGAGTGTGGTCCTCAGGGCAGTGATGCTGAGAGGGGGTGGAACCTTCCAGAGGTGAAGCAATTAGGTGACCAGGGACATCACCATCAGAAGGGATTAAGTCGTTCTCATGAGACCACTTAGTGCCCAGGAACGTGTGTGAAAATAAAAAGCAAGAATGGCTTCTGGGTCACCTTCTAGTCTCTTGTCTCACCATGTGACCTCTCTCTCTCCCACCATACTAGAGCTGCCAAGATGCAATACGGCCAAGGCAGCCCTCCCCAGAGCCCCAAGGATGCAAACCTACGGAATCTTCAGTAATACCCGTGTCCCAATGTCAAGGGCCACCAAGGGCTCCTGGGAAGGTCCTAACACAACTGTTTTTACTGTTGCTCTTCCACTCTCTCTTTCAAATCGCAATTTTTCTCCTAGATAGTGTGAAGATTAATTTTATTTATTTTTAACTATGTGGTGGGGGCAGGGGGTGTGCACATGTACAGTGCCCACAGAGTTCAGAAGAGGGCATCAGATCCCCTAGAGCTGGAATTACAGGCAGCTGTGGGCCACCTAGACTGGGTACTGGGAACTAAATTCACGTCCTCTGCAAGCTGTACTTGCTCTGGACTGCTGAGCCGTCTCTCCAGCCCCATCTCCTGTATGTTTTAATGGTCAGTTCAGAGTCAAGCTTTCACTCACTTGTTTCCTTATTCCCTTGAGTTCTTTGAGCCCACTTTGGTCTCCTTCATACTGCAAACAGCTTAAGGACAGAGTCTTATTAACAGGAAAAAAAAAACTATTCTCTACCTCATTTGAATCTCTCTCTCTCTCCCCCCCTCCCACCTCTGTAAATTGCATTGGAACTTAGTAGGTTCTCAGTTTTGTTTTGTTTTTTCATTTTTTTTTACATTTGTGATCTCTTTATAGTCAGCACAATGAATTACTTTGTGTTTAATCCCTTCCCAACTTGCAGAGTAACCAAAGTGGCTGGCAAAATAAATAAGTTTTAAAAAGATATATTCTCAGAAATACTGGCGACCACACCTTCATCTGGGCCATGGGTGTTTCTTGAAAGTCAGGCAAACATCTCAGGGCAAGTCCACAGATTTGCAGAAAATTCTTCAGAGTTGTAGGTAGGTGTTTGAGATGGAAGAGATCTCTGAGATCATGTTACCCAGCCCTTCCCTGGGAAGGAGAGGAGTAAGCGGTTTCCTCAAGGACGCTGAGGTATTTCCTTCCAGGAAGTCTGGAGCCCCAGCCTCTTCTAATTAGTCTCAGCCTACATGATTGGCCTGAGGAGGTCAAGCCACTCTCAGAGGTACCTAGCCCGTCCTTCTGTTCTCTCCCAAGCCATTGGGAATCCCAGGAAGAGCCCCTCCAGCATGGCTGGCTGACCTGGTATCCCTGACATCCTAACTGCTCCCTTCTCTACCATCAAGCTGCACTAACCCTTTGCTTACTACCCCAGAACTTGTGACTGACCCCAAGAAACAGGGAAGGCGGCTATTGTCCAGGCCTTCAGATCCTCCTACTCCAAGTCCCTGGGTACCAGTCTCCTGGTGCCAGAAACCCAACTCCCAAAATAGTGTGCTGCATTGGCAGAAGTCCAGGAGCTAAGAGGGAGGGTTGTGCTGTGTCTTATGACCCATTCTAACAGAGCTCATTTAGATTTACCTGACTGAGAGTCCCATAAAATGTACTTTGAAGGTGGAGACTGTTAATTACCACAACATGGCTCGCCTGTGTTTGGTGGCTGATGGGGTGGGGAGGTGGATGGGGGGAGCTAGTTTCCAGAAATAATCCATCCCTTCTCAACAAATAGGAATGAAATGTGGGAAAGGGCGAAGGGGATGGACAGAGAGTCACCCACAGGAACTAAATTGGGTTATAATTAGTTTGTGTGCTTCCAAGGGTCATCTTTCACCCTCCTCCCGCAGAGGCAGCCACAATGAGCTCAGGATCCTTTGTGTCTCTAGGAGAAGGGCACGGAGCTCCTTGGGGTGTTGGGGGAAAGAGCTGCAGGCAAGATGACTGCCAGGAGCAAGGAGTCAAGCCTCTCTGTGGTGCTGAGAGGCGCCCCATGCAATGACCCCCTGAACAGACACTGTTTACCGACAGCAACTCCCCACAGCTATTACAGATGGCCTGAGAGTGTTCTAATTAGACAGGCTTGTCAGCGTCCCTTACTAATCCCCAGCTGAGTGAGCTAAGTGTTTGTCTTGGCCACTTCACGCCCCAGCCTCAGAAATCGTAGCCTAGAGTGACGGGTCTCCATGTACGTTCACTCCGACTTACGCTAGCTGTGATCATGTCCCGCGTTTATCTCAGAGGTGTGTTTGAGCAGAGTCATCTCATAGTAAAGGATTCCCATGGCTCTCTTATTGCTGAGATATTTACCATTTTACAAAAGCGTTCTCCCTAAGCAGGCTCTTTGCAGGTTTTCTAAGATGAGTGTTAAGTGTGCTTCTTTCACTATTGTGTATACTATTTGCTCTCATCCTGCTTCCCCACACTGGGTCTTGACCTCACCACAAGCAGGTTCTGAGCAGGCAGGAATTTATTCCTGGTTATTTGACCTCCTAGACTCTAGTCTTAGGTGTTAGTCCATTTAAGATTGTGTTCTATGGGTGTAGCCTAAGCATGCTCTCCTAGTATTTATTAATTCATAAAACATTTTTAGACCCTGCCTTTGTATGTAGACTAGCTGTATGAAGTGTGATTGTATGTCTAGAATTGTGAGTCAGGAGAGCATTCTAAAAAACGAGAATAAACCCAAGGAGGACGATCCACACACAAGCAACAACACACGCAGGCGTGTTCTTGTGAACACACTCCCTTCCTCAGAAAGCCTTCTCCCCACAGCCACAATCATCAGGAAAATTCCAGGGAGAAGTGAGGAGGTCTTATTTTCTACCAGACAATAGCCTAGGTAAGTATATCAAACGTTGGCTGACTCCTAGGCAGTGTGGAGCTGACCAAAGCTGTAGTCTGTCACCCATACTGGTGGTTTTGGGAACTGTAGGAAGTCCCAAAGGTACCAACAAAATAGGGGCCACATTAAATCCTTTTAGAGAATGGCATAAAATTAGCAGCAAAATGCTTGATATGAATTTTCATATCAAACAACATAAGATAATTATAGTCAAATCCCATTATCCCAACTCACATAGCCACATATAGACTTTGCAAGTTCAAAAATATTTTTAACTTTTTATTATGCAAAGTTTCTCTCTCTCTCTATATATATATATATATATAGAGAGAGAGAGAGAGAGAGAGAACCACAGGATCATGATAGGTTCCATGTAACCATAACCCACTATCAACTCCTAGAAGGCTTTTTCATCTATATTCCCCATCTCTCCACCCACCCACTCCAAAATCTAAAGTTAAGTTCAGGTGATTGTGTGTGTGTGTGTGTGTGTGTGTGTGTTCATGTAGATTTATGCACGTGTGTGTGCAGATGCATGTACACAAGGAGACCAAAGATCAACCTCGGTTGTCTTCTTTGATTGTCTCCCACCTTATTATTCTGAGACAGGGTCTCTCACTGAACCTGGAGCTCCCCAGTTCAGCTGTGCTGGCTAGCAAATGAGCTCCAGTGATCCCCATCTCTGCCCCACTCCCCAAGAGTTGGGTTATTCACATGAACCACCATGTTGGACCTTTACAAGGATGCTGGGATCCAATCTCAGATCCTCACGCTTACACAGCAGTCACTTCATTAACTGGGCTATGTCCCCAGTCCCAGTTCAGACTCTATCAAGGTATTTAAATTGGTATCTCTCGTGCTTAGAGAGTCCATTCTA